>PVIJ01001465.1:0-67313 GCA_004024925.1 Scalopus aquaticus | reverse complement strand
CGGATTAGTGTTTTTGTGTCTTTTGGGTATATTCCCAGTAGTGGTATTGCTGGGTCATATGGAAGTTCCATTACTAGCAGTTTGAGGAAACGCCATACTGCTTTCCATAGTGGTTGGATCAATTTGCATTCCCACCAGCAGTGTAAAGGTACATGATTTTTAAAAGGAGAAACAGATTGCTCCAAACGGCTTATGACGAAAAACAACAGTACCTTCCTACTCAGTCCCCAAGAGTCCCATGTGTGTTGACTGGTTTTAATTGTTCTTGTAATTTTTCTTCATTAGGTTTGATTTCAAGTATGTTTTCCAACTATAAAGTTATATAAGATTATACTTTTTTTTCTTATCTGGATTATCTCCAGCTAAGATGACACACAGCAGCTAGTACAGGGCCACTGGTGTACTGAGAACTGTATTAAGAACTAGCTTCACATCCTGTAAGTTGCTGTGCAACCTTGGTGCCAGGGCTCCCTGGCTACGCCTTATTCCTGAGCTACAGAAGAACCTGCCTTCTCAGTCCAGACTGTTCCACTTTGCATCTGCCGTCAGGGAAGCCTGGCAAGTTCCACTTCTCTGCACTGGGTTTGACCTTGCACTTTACCCTTTACCTCTCCTCCTATATGTCCCTCCAGTGCAAGTCTGAGGGATTTCCTAAACTCATAACACAGTCTAGGAGGAACAAGGGCCCCACACCCACTGTAGCTTCCTGCACAGTCTTTTGCAAGAACACTCTGGCCATGTAAGAAAAGTGCAGTTCCTTAGGTCTTCTGACTAGCAGTTGCACTTGGGGAATGTGTATATCCTAAAGCTCTGATTTGTCTGCTACGTGTTAGATTCAGGTTCTTAGACTCCAACTCTAGGATTTCCTAGGCCTGGAAATCTTTAGCAAGCTCCTCAAGTGACTCTATTACAAATGATCCAAAACCCCTTTTTGAGGAATACTGCCCTGAGGAAATTGCTTTCTATACTGATCTATTTGGATGAGATATTCTCAAAACTATTCAAAATAGGGAAACAATGAGTTAAACTCCAAAACCCAACTGTTGAGGAAGATTAAACATATTTTAATGAAGCAATAATATATTACCATTAAACCTAAATGATTATAGAATCAAAGTCTAAAGAACAGACCGGAATTACCTTAACATGTAATTTGATGCCTGGGTGACTTGCTCATTTTCACAGTATGAATTCCCAGTTATAACACAGTAATAATAAAAAAAATCTACAAAAGGCAATGTCAAGTAACAATAGTAGAACACAAGAGAGTGCCTGCTACCATTAGCAATTATTTTTAATTGTTTAGTGATAAGGTCAGAAGAGCCTTAGAAGTCATTATAGTCCATTGTGAATGGACTATGTGAATTCTTACAGTAGTGGTTTCTCAACACCAGAAACATTTAAATGCATCCTCCCAATTAAGAAATATCTCCCCTAAATACTCTTTCCTTTAAAGTTTGCAGTGTAAACACCTTTTATTCCAGGATAAATCCCTTGGCTCAGGCAACTGCTATAGTTCTAGCTCATTGCCAGTCATATCCCTTAAGACCAGAGATATAATGGGAGATCAGATAGAAACTACTCCCATCCAGGGAATATAGACAGAAGAAAGCTCCTGAGAACATTATGACAGCTGAATTGCTATTTCAAAGTAGGGCAAGAAAACAAAAAGGACAGGTTTTGTTTGTTTGTTTTTTGAGAGACCTTAGTATAAATAAGAGGCATATGAAAAAGGAAATATGTAAGTAACTATCGGATATTTTTATAATTTCATCCTTTATAGTGCTTTTTAATCTTGATATTTTTTCTCTTAGTGTACATCTATTATATAGACAAAGCAAACTAAAGTTATAAATACATATGTCTGCCCTCCCAAATCCATATAAACGTTAGAAAAAGGGAAATTTATAAGTAACTGTGCTATGTATTGATACATGCATTTTTTTCTTAAACTATGTGTATGAAAACATATTTCCTTTATACTTTTTGATATTTTAGATCTTTTCTGTAATGAGTATGTATTTCTTTTAAAATTAGATTAAAACAAACTAAAGAACCGATTCACTATAGTAGTAATTGACAGGTAAGGACTTCAATAGCTGTTGAGAGTGCTGGGTGAAAGGTTGCTGGGAATAAGATAGTCTGGTCTCAAAGTATCTCCCCACAGATTACTTTATTAATTACAAATGGAAATGGCTTTCTTTACAATGGTGAAATGGGACATGTGGACGATACCACCTTAACCCAGTAATCAAATTCACATTACCAAATGGGAGAAGTTAACAGCATGTGCCTCCTGCTGTAATCCTAAGCAGGCTACATTTACTATGACATGCTCTTGCCAAAATATTTTGATTGAAATCTATTTTCGAGGAAACAATCAGGCATCAAAGCTGACATAGTCTATAAAACAGCTACTTTGGATTATTTTTAAATGGCAATATCATGAAAGGCTAAAACTAGATAATTGTTCTAGTTGGGGAATATAAAAGGGAGGGAAGAGAAGCTATATGGAATTATTGGGACATTTGAGGAAATTTGAATATGCAGAGTAAGTTCACTAACATGTTTTGTTCCCTGAGAGTGGTCATAGTATTATGGTTGTGTAAAGGAAAACCCTGTGCTTAGCATGTACATTCTGAACTATTTAAAAGTACGATTTGGTAAGGTGCTTTGAAGGTGCTTACTTTTGAAGGTGCTCAAATTAGACTATCCCATGATCAGAGCTGTTCTCAAGACTCCCTGCTCTGGCATGCAGATTATTTCAAACTGAGAACAGCAAATTTCCTGAGGCTAAGGAGAAGCTCTTGCCTTCCTCCAATCCTTTTGCCTTACCCCTAAGGGAAGAACTGACCGCTGCTCCCTCTAATGACCCAGAAGAGTATAATTTGGGGGTATCACCCAGGTATAGATTTATCAGTTTCTTCTCTGAGAAACACATCTTTCCTTTAAGAGTAAAGGTGGTGTCATCCCCTACCCCTGCCATGTGAGGGCCCCCATTTTCTCAGTGCCCTGTACCCCCTGTTTGGCAAGAGGATGTCACAGTAAATGTAGCCTGCTTAGGATTACAGCAGGAGGCACATGCTGTTAACTTCTCCCATTTGGTAATGTGAATTTGATTACTGGGTTAAGGTGGTATCGTCCACATGTCCCATTTCACCATTGTAAAGAAAGCCATTTCCATTTGTAATTAATAAAGTAATCTGTGGGGAGATACTTTGAGACCTTACCCTCTTAAACTTCTTTCTCCCCAACTAAAAGTGGGACCAGCATAATGTCTGTAGTTCTCCTCCCCCCAGCCCCTGCATTTGTATGTTATTAAATTGGTTTTTCTTTTGCTAACCTGTTTGGTTCTGTTTTGATTACTCAACAATCTGAGGAGAACCCAGAGGATTTCCCCATGTGCCCTAACATGTTTAAATGATTTGATGGGGAAAAAAAAGTGTTTCAGGTATATATATATATATGTGTGTGTGTGTGTGTGTGTGTGTATGTGTGTGTGTGTGTGTGTGTGTGTGTGTGTGTGTGTGTGTGTGTGTGTGTGTGTGTGTAAACCAAATGTGGCAAAATGGGAACAACTGGGAATCTAGGTGAATAGTGTAAGTTCATTGCATTGTTCTTTCAACTTTCATGTAGGTTGTTAAGTTTTCCAGTTAGAAGTTGGAGGAGCAGAGACTCGCACAGTCAGCTAGCTCTACCATGAGATAACTCTATCACTTGTCAGTTAAGGACCCTGAAATCCTAGGGTTTTGTGAAGGAAACAGCTGGGTTACTCGGGACTGCTTTTCAAGCAGCTTCCCACCCATTGTGGCTGGACTCCGAGCTGGCTAATTGTGGGATGATGTCAGGCACAAAGGGTGGACACATTCCAGTTTGTCTGGTACTGGAAAAAAAATAGGCCCCATATCTTCGACAGCCCTGATAAGGTGCCTCCATGAATGTGAGTAATGGTCAGAGCCAGGGGATGAACCAGGGCCCAAAGAACTGGACAATGGAAAGCCTGAGCACTGTGACAAGGAAATTCTTCCCCTGAATTGCCTTTTCCTATTGAGATAAGATAGAATACAATAAAGCCCCAGGCTCTGAAGTGCTGCCTCCAGTCCGAAATGGGAGACCAGCCCTCTGCCCTGGCTGAAACATGCAAGTGCCTGGTGCTGTCAGCACCTGGGTGGTCTCCAGAAGGCCTGTTCTTGTCAGCCACTTGTGGTCAGAGTCGTTGACCTCTGGCCCAGGAGGCCTGGGAGCAAGTCCTGATCCCACCACTCACCAGCTGTGAAACCCTGATAACTCTTTATTTTTGGTACATACACACACATCTCAACTCCTTTCCTATCTGCCTTGATGGGCTGCAAAAGCTGAAATAAAAGGGCCTTTTCAATTCCTAAAGTTCATGGAGCTGATCAGTTTTTATCGTTACTCCCTCAGCATGAAGCATTCATTTTGTAGCTTTTTCCTTTCTTAAAAGTCCAGCTCACCTGGATGTCTTCTCAGCCCTGAGTACATTTTTAGTATGAGGTTGTATGAGTATATATCCCTTTGAACTTCTCAGGAGGTAAAATTGAGATACTTTGAGATGTTCTATGTTCTGAGCAAGAGGAGAGAGGCAGAAGATGCTCCCCTTTGATATCCTTTAACAAGGAACTAGATCTCTGTAGGCAAAGGGTAACTCGCCGAATGAGTCAGCTCCCAGCTGCACCCTCTGCCTGAAGTGCTTCGAGGAAGGGGAAGCAGGACTGCACTCAGTCCGGGGTGCTGGCTCTGGCATCTCCAGGGAGGTAGAGGAGAGCTGAGAGTAGAAAGGGAAGCTGTGTTTTTGATGGGTCTTCAGTGGAAGAGCATTGAGCTAGTGACTTTGTGCAATAGACCACCTCTCAGTATAAGAGGAAACTTCCTTTTGGCCCTGTCCAAGCTACAGTGTGCAGGAACCCCCAAGGTAGACTTCTTTCAACACAGCTCCATCACCCCTCCTCTCTGACATTTTGAAGAATAGGAACCACTGACCAGATTATTGGAGCAGATGAGATGGCCAGGCCTCTTTCAACCTTAAGAATCTGAGCTGCTTTATTCTAGGAATGAGTTTGCATGAGCCCATCCCCTGTTTACTAGCCCTGTGGTTGCAGCCATGTTCATTAGCTTTCCGAGCCTTAGTGTGCTCAGCTGTAAAATGAGATAATTAACATCTACCCTACCTATCTCATGGGGATGTTGTACACATTCACAGATCAAGAAATGATTTCTGTTGATATTACAAATGTCCTCACCTCTCTCAGTACCTTGTGCCCACGGTCCAGGGGGATCGGGTGAGTGCTGAACAGGCTCTCTGTCCCTTGTGTCAGAGCAAATGTTACATGTGCTCATGGGGTCAACACTAAGTCAGGTTGCACTGACCATCCTCTGCTCCTTCTTGTGTTTTTTATTCCACTCTCTACTTTTGCCATCTTCCTTATCCTCTGTCCATCAGCTTGCACTTCCTGTCCCAGGCACCCTGCTGGGCCAGGGTGGGTGGACATAATTAACACCCAGTCCTCAGCCTCTCTGGTGGCGCAGCGGTGAAGCTGTCAGTAGTGGCAACGCAAGTTCGACGCCCAGCCGGGGACATTCCCACATGGCGCGGCAGACCTCTTCTGCCTCGCCCGCTGCTCCCCTCAGCAGTGTGTTTCCGTTGATCTTCCTGTGCTGCTCCCCATTCTTTCTCTGGTGAACCCTCTTGCTGCCCCATGCCTCTGGCCTGTACCCCAGCTTATATGCATAAATAAATAAATCTTAAAAAAAAATAGCACCCAGTCCTGAAAGTGTGTCTGTGCCTCGTGGTGGAAGGGAACACAGAAGGGATGAGGTGGGCAGGGCTCCTGGGAGGGCATGATCCAGGAGCTCATGGCTTTGAGTCGTGGGCCCTGGGGTTTGGCTTCTCTGCTCAGTCCTTAGCCTGCTCCTTCCCGCAGGCCTACAGCCACTGGAGGCTTCTTTTGAACAAGAGGGTTTGAAAACTAGAAACAGCCCCTGGAAGCACTGCTGCCTGCTCTCTGCAGACAGTGAAATATGACTAGGAAATAAAGTCAATAATTCTCAACCCGGCTAGATGCCAGAATCACCTGTGGTTTGTTTTTTATTTTGTTTTCATCTAGATGGCTTGGACCCACCCCTCATGTATTTGACTCAGTAAATCTGGGGCAGGTCCCCTGAAGTGAATATGAGCAGCTTTCACAAATTGGGAGGCAGAAATATTGCCGCCTTATCTTAGAATTTTTAGTTCCTTAGTGAAAAGTGCACGTTTTATTGTGGCAAGCCCAGTATCCCCTGATGAAACTCCCACCAAAACTTCAGTTTTAAGAGAACCCTAAAGACTTAGAAGTTGCAAAAAGTAAAGGAGCTGTGGTGGGATGAGCCTGCCTTCATTCCTAGAGGGGAGGGAATGGGTGATGAGCAGTCCACTACTCATCTTGCCGGCGCCTCACTTTCCGCATTTGTGAAATGGAAATAAAAGATGTTCCCACCTCACCTTGTGGTAAGGACTGAAAGAACACTGAGAACACAAGAGCACTTAGTGAGTCCTCGGGAGGTGAGGGCTGTGTTGTGCAGGCAGCAAGACCTGACTAGCAGTCAGGACTAGGGGCTCTGGAGCCCCCAAGCCTGGTCCACAGCTGGCAGCTAGTCTAATAGTGTAACGTGTGTCTCAACTTCTCTGTACAATGGGGGTGATAATGACTCCCTTACAGAATTGTTACTAATTACTTAATTGCTATTAAATAAATGAATTAAAGCACTTAGATTAATGCTGGCCTATAATCTTGAGAAATGTTAGTAATTACACTGGTCAACAGTGAGATCATAACTGACTTTAAAAGGCCCTAATCTGTAGTATCTTGGTGTGCTGTACATGAGTATAACCCTGAAAATTTTTTATTAGCTCTTGTTTTGAAGATATTTCATATTATTCATTTTATATGTTTCACCATGTAAATTTATCCAGTAGGACTGCAACAACATCCTAAATCAGCCTAGAATGATGTCATATTGCATCGCATTGCGTAATGCCATCATGCACACATCATCCAGAGTTGACTGCATCATTTTCTGATGCAATGCAATACTACTGCCAGGCGGCTGCTGAAGTAAGCTGACATCAGCAGTGCACTCTATAAAGCCCTGTCAGAAAGGTTGAGCATTGAAAATATTTCAGACTTTGTGCTAGACAGTTGAAGCTACTGTTCCATAGAACTGTTACTATTTTATCCATTTAGGCACAATACAGAATAGAAATGCCTCAAAAGTGAGTTCATAGTGTGGACAGTTTCTATTTGTGGGGAAGTGACATTTGCCAACCAGAGGAAGAGTATCACTTCTCAAGTGAAGAAGGCTTATCATCTTTACTTTGGATGCAAGGTTGGTGACCAAGACAAGCCTTGGGCCCCGCATCTATACTGTGCTACATGTACAACACCGCTTTCAGAGTGGTTCAATGGCAAAAGACCCGTCAATGCTGATTGCAGTCCCCATGGTGTGGAGAAAGCCAAGCAACCACATAAAAGACTGTTACTTCTGCTTCGGTTCTCCTCTTTCCAGCAGAATAACGAAGTAAAAGAAGTTGAGAATAGTCTACCCAAACGTTCCGTCTGCATTGAGATGACCTGTTCAACAGCTTGCTGCAGGGTGATGTGAAACAAGCATGGAATGCTTTTCGCCTAGTGTCTACAAACTTTCTTGGGAATGTTAGGGCAGAAAACTGCAAGGAACTAGTAGAAGACATGCTGATGCAGTATCAGAAACTCGGCTGCAATATGTCTCTAAAGATCCACTTCCTTCATTCCCATCTGGATTTCTTCCCTGGAAACTGTGGAATGGTTAGTGATGAACATGGCGAAAGTTTTCATCAAAATACCGAATCAATGGAACAAAGATACCAGGGAAAATGGCCCACTACAATGCTGGCTGACTACTGCTGGACACTCCCCAGAGATCCTCCTGAACAGCTGTACAAGAGACAAACGAAGAAATCTAAGAAGTAGTCTATGACTTGATTTTTTACAGGTATTAACCGTAGGCCTATTGCTATTGGCATGTATTTTGTGATGCAAACATCCATTTATTGCAGATTACAAAAAAACTAGAGCCAAAATTAGAATTTGACTGTCATATTTGTGTTGAGCACATACAAGTTGATAGGAAATGACTAAATTTATTTCAGTAACCTGACTTTTGTAAAAATTTGTTGCCCAGTGTTAACATTACTTGTGCTGTGACTTCTTACTGCCTCGTGGTGTCACTGTTGGACACTTGTCCTACTCCAGTCTCAGCTGGTGCCTGATAGCCTCTCCTAGCAGCCTTTTAGGCCCAGCGGGCCCTTCTAGAAAGGATGTCCACCTTCCCCTTTGCTAACCTTCGCACAGAGTCCCCCAACCTGATCTCCTAACATAGCAGTTCACCTACACAGCCTCCTCCTGGGTCACCTGCTGAGCCCAGACCTGCATCAGACTCAGTCCCAGCTATAGAGCAAGAATCTCCACTCTCCTGTCTTCACAGAGAGCTGTCTGCCCTAGGGGTCCACAGCTTTCTTTGACCATCTTGAGGCCTAAGGGGTCTGAGTATATCCCTTTCCCCAGGCAGAGAGACTGCACTTAGAAGCAGCCATATCCCCCATCATAGTCCAGTGTGCCCCATAATCCATTGGGCTGCCCTTTTAAAGGAAGTTACCAGGGTAAGTCCTGAGGTTGCACACCCCCACTTTTTTCAAAAGGCTATTTGTCCTCTCTGGTGTCAAGTGATTGACCCTCATTAGGGAGCGTCCCCCACGAGATTACCAGATTCCAATACATACTCTTTGGAACCACTGCTGGAGATTCCAGAGTGGTTTTTTGCTTCTTTGGGAAGCAGCAAAACCCCCCCACACTTCTAATCTGTGCTTGGGAACCATATTATGTGTAATTTTTAAAACCCCACACATGATTCTAACATCAGCCAAGGTAGAGAATCACAGAGTAAGAAGACTGAGACCTAGTGGTTACTAAAAGTCCCCTGTTCAAGTGGAAAGCTGTGTGGGTATTCCCTGCAGGCTGCCATCGCTCAGAACACTTCCATCCTGGAATATTAGAGCTAAATCTGTCCTTAGAGATCAGCTGGCTCAACAATTCCCTAGCTCAGTGTGCAGCAGAACCACTGGGGTGGTCTGTTTATCAACAGATTCTTAGGTCTTGCTGATTCTGTAGTGGAGGAGTGGGAAGAAACCCCAAGTCCTAGTGAGATGCCATAGTGCCTGGACAGGAAGTTATAAATTGGGGTGCTGTCTCAGATAGGACCAGACCTGAGAGATATGTCATCAAAAGTTGGAAACAGTTAAATCTCAAATTTCTTACCAAATAATATATCCCTTATCTGGCTGTCATGGCATATTTTCAGATGAAAGGGGAAAAAAATGTATGTCCTAAGCAGGAATCCTGGTATCAGAACCCTCCGTGGGAGCGGAGATGAACCCCTGGGAATGCAAGCCAGCAAGACAATTGCTGCCAATGGTCAGCAAGGAAAGCACTGGGTTCCAATGACCTCATGGCTCTTTTCTGTCGCTGGTGACTAGCCACTCCCTTCCTCTCTGCCCACCTCCACCCACAGGCATATCAGACAGATGACCACATGAGCAGAGGGGAAAAGTGTTCCCCATCGATAACACACATTCTCATGTGCTGCTGCCGTTACCCATCTCATCTTCCAAAAGTCCCATGGTGTCAGGTTGAGCAAGTAGGAGCTCTGTCCCTGGAGATACAGGAATTTTTGAAAAGTTGCCTAAGTGCAATGCCTGGTCATGCCTTGAATTCTTTCTGTGAAACTTAGCTCCAATAGCGCTATTCACTTTTGCCCCTGGCTTACTGCATGTGGTTTTGTTTTTTTTTGAGCAGCATTCACTGTGAGCCATAAAAGAAGATTTCCGTATCTCCCAGAGGAGTCAGCAAGGCAGCCTGTCCAGTCATGAAGGTAATTGCTGAATCAAACTAGTCTCAAATGTCACTGACCCCTTCCCAACCCGCACCTCAGAAGGAGTCCCTCCCACCCCTCTGCATTCCAACAGTGACCCTAAAGTGCCTCCTTACCCCCAAGTGCTCCCATTCCTTCAATTAATGATGAGGAACCCAAGTCATGGGGCCAGAGCTCTGGGGGTATCACCATTCCCAACATAATGCCAGGGATCACAAAAAAGTTCTTTCCCCACATTATCATGCTCTCAAACCTCTGACCGCTCCCCAACCTTCCCCAGCCTCCTACTTGGCTAAATATTTGGGAACTGAAACAATAGCCTTACTGAAGCAGTGGTGGGCAATTACTGGAAAGTCATGTGATTGTCCAAATTGAACCAGTTTGTCAAAGACCATTTTCCTTTCACTCATCACCTCCCCCACATAGCACGATAAGATAGGGTCCCCAGAGCACAATAATCCTTTCCTGAGACACAATGTAGAGCCTCCTGAGAAAAAAAACACAAGTGAGGCTAATTTGGGCTTTTCTGGGACTAAAGCAAAGCAGGCAGGCAGGCCCCATCCAGCTCAAGGAAGCCAGGGTGGGCCTTGTTTCGTCTCCAGAGTATCTGCATAGATCTCCAGGGCATCTGGAGAACAATACACAAGGGGAGGGTAAGAGGGAACAGAATTGCATTCCTGACCAGTGGCCACCACCAAAACCTTGCCCAGGCTCTGAAGAGTTCTCTAAAATGACAGCCTGTGATTTCTAATTTGAATTTCTTTTAACTGCAAACTCCTGTCCATTCCTCCACAATTAAATTATTGATGAGTTGAGCTCAGGGATTCCTTACAGACCCACAGTAGTGCCCTTGCTCTTAAGGGCTCTGTGAAGTCCTCAAAGTTGTGGGCTCAGGTTGGAATCTCTACTTTCTTCAGGGATGTGGGTTCTTGATCCCATTCTCAAAGAGATCCGAGATTCAGAAAGGATGTGCGCCTCCGGGAGCAGCAGCTCCCACCCCCCAGGGAGAGGCGCCTGTCCTGTATGACAATTTCAATGTGCATTAGGATCCTCTAGGTATCCTGTTGGAATGTAGATTCTGATTCAGTAGATCTGGGTGAGGCACAAGCGTCTGCATTTCTGACAAGCTCAAGGTGATGCAAAGGCCGCTGTGCTGTGGACCACACTTTCCAGCTGCAGAGCTTGGTGGCAAACAATGATTCTCATCCACTGCCTATGTCAAGTCCGTAGGCTAAAAAGTGACCTCCAAACCACCCACTCTCTGGCCATCAAGTGACCTCAATACACAGTTCTGATCACTTTCTTCCCCTCCTTAAAGCCTTCTCTGTTTCCCCAGCTTCCCCATTAAATCAGGGTGCCGAGAATCTACAGTCAAGATGTTCCGTAATTTGCCTTCTACTTTTTCTCTCATTTTATTTTTCCATGAGCAATTCATTTCATCCATGTTTGTCTATGTAAGAGCGTGGACTAGAGAAGTAGGATAGTGTCTGAATCTTGTCCCTGCCATTTACTGGTGTGGGACTATCTGAACTCCAGTTCCTTCATGTGTAGAATGGGAATAATAATACCAACTTTGTGGAGTTAACATGAAGAGCAAATGAGATAGAGTAAGTCAACATTTTGGCACAGTGCCTGCAGAGTAAATGCTCAGTCAGCAGGAACTGTTGTGACTTAATCATAATACGCCTAGAGTTTCAATTTCTCACATGATCCCCTGCTTAGAATATTTCCTAATTTCCCTCCTTTTCTTGCTTCAGATGCCACCTCTTCCTCAAATCCTTCCTGAGCTCTCCAATCACCATCCAGTCTTTTCGTCTCAGTTATAACATCATGGGCAGTTCCTTTCTACATACCCTGCTTATGGCAATGCCCAGCTTGATTGTGCATACATGTTGATAACAGTCACTGGTAACGTAGTACAAAACTGAGTTGTGTTTCCAATTCTTTTTGTTGTATATGTATAATTAATACCTACTGTATCTACACCTTGGCTACAGGGACTATGTATGTATTATCGTACAATAGGAGAGGTGAGTTTTGTTATTTCTTTCCTTCTCCCAATTAAATTAATCCTCAGAAATATCTCTTCTACCCTGACAAGTTGTGGATCTCAAGAGACTGGAATTAGCATGGGCATCATATTATATTGAAATCAATTCATTCAACAAATATCTATGGGCATCTTCCAGATACCAGCCACAATAAACAGTAGTATGATGAGCCTCATAGTTGCCTGGCAACAGCGCAAGTGCATGTAGGAGTTCTTGGCTCTGGGACAACATTTGCCAGCCAGGGGAGGGCAGACTCTATGCCGAGGCGTCCCTCTGCTTCCCCCATTGTATGCCCTCAGGTGATTCTCGTCTTGTACCTATAGCAAGTCCATAGACTAAAAAGTGACCTACAATCTACCTTGGCCATCGAGTGACCTCAATGCAGTCCGTAAATATGGGGATGCTCCACAGGAGGCCTCAGCAAGGAGTCCTGGAAGCGTCTTCCCAATTCCAAACCAGTTTGGGATGTGTATTTTAATCTTCTGTCCTTTTGAGGATTTGTATTCCTATTTGAGCCTCAATTTCCTGATTAACAAAGACCCTCATTCAAGCAGTCCTTACAGCTTATCAAGATCTTTCACATACATTACAATACCCTAAGAGGAGGCAGAGCAAGGTCCCCATTTTAAAGTTGCGGTATCAGAAGCTCAGAGGCATGGAGGTCACAGATTTTCTTGGTAGATGCGACTTTCTGTGACTGCTTTCCATCTGTTGTCCCTCAACTTCTAGCAAAGTGTATTTACTTGGTAGTAGCACCTGTGATAAGCGAGCTCACCTAGGGGAATGTGACTCTGAAAAATAAGAGCTAGTTTATCACCCAACTGCCCTCCTGTGTGGAGATGTCCCTTCATTGCTACAATTTTTTATTGAAGAAACCTCAGTTTCTACAGATGGAGACAACAGAATTTTTCAGAAAGTAATATAAGGTACTTTTAAAGCTATTTTTGAGGTGTTTTTTTTTTTCATAGAAGAACTGGGGTGTAGGCCAGAGGTGCGGGGTGGTGGATGATAGGGGCATGAGAGATTCACCTGACACAGAGCGGGGAGCAGAACAGTAAGGTTCAAGGCTGAGGTTCACAAGCTGTGCCAATTAACAAGGTGTTTTGTGCCACACCTGAGTCTCTCTTGAGAGCTGGAAGACATGAAGAGTTAAATGATTTCAGCCTGAGTGCACATTTGAATCACTAGGGGGAACTTTAAAAAAAAAAAAAATCAAGCAGGGGCACCATCCTAAGACTTTTATTCAATTGGTATAGGAAAGGCCATTGGTATTTTTTCCAAGCTCCAGGTGAGTTAATGTACATTCAAGAGGAAGAAACAAGATGGGTTAATCTCTGAGCTTTCCTGAAGAGCTGGGCGAGGACCCAGGCATCCATGTGATCTGCATTCCACAATGCAGACACTCCAGCCTGTAGACGCAAGGCCGTGAAAGGTCAGCACACAGAGCTCGATGCAGAGGCCTCATACAGAGGCAGGCTCCACAGCAAGGCAGGACGAACAGGTGTCCGGGCTTCTAGCCCACATGCCAGCAACTCTGACCTAATGTCACGTGGTGAGCCAAGGAATGACTAGAGAGCAAAACACACCTTTGCCCAAAGTTCCCCTGGTCAGCCTTTCACTTAGTAGTGCTTTGGAGTTTGGAATTTGAGGATTGTTTACTTCTTCCTTCTGCATTTAATAACTGTGTCCAAGTCCCAGGGAAGTAGATTATAATTACCCACAGATGAAGAAACTACAGGTGAAAAGAGGGAGACCTGTCCTGGTCACACAGCATAGTAATAGCAGAGACTGTGCAATGGAGACAGAAGCCCTTGTTTTCCTGGAGGAAAATCACCTCCTTTTCACCATGACTTCACTCTTCAGAAGCAGCTGTCTCTGCTGCAGTAAGCCCCATTGAGGACAGGGGAACGGCTGCCTGGCTGAGGTGCCTCTGCCCTTTCCATGTCCCAGAAAGAAGAGAGTGCAGCGTAGGCGACACCTCCCTAGTGGGGACAGCTGCGCTTTCGGCACCTGGTTGTCTCGCACATGTTTACCAGGCCCTTTCATTTCTTGCCTGCCGGTTTTCCCTGCCCTTCTGCTCAGGCACCAGCTATCTTAGGTATCCCCAGCCGCCTTTCTATCCGGAAAGGCAAAGTGACAGGAAAGCTCCCAACAGGGGGTGGGAGGTGATGAGAAGGAAAAATGTGAGGCTTTCAGCTGCCCTGTGGCTCAGCTGGCAGCTGCAGCCATCCTCCTGTAGGAGCCAGGGCTGCCAACATGGAAACTCCTGCTGGCTCTTCCAGCGGGCCCATCACCACACTTACATATGGATGCTGTTTACAAAGGGCGAAAAGACTGTTTTCATCCAAATTCACTATGTCATGTAGACTTCTTTTTACTTTGCTTGTGGAGGATCATTTTCGAAGCCCTGCTGTGGTTTCACTATCCCTTCTCACTCAGCTCTAAGTTCATTAGCAGCCACGGACAATGTGTATCGAAAAACTGCACCATAGACATGGAATGAAATAGGAGTTGGTACAGCCCAGCTCAGGGGCTTTGTGTGGCTTTGTTTTTGAAGATCCCACCTGATATGTCCCTTTTGGGGAACTGTATACTTTCTACCTACAGGTTATCTGAGCTGATGAAAAATATGATAGGGCCTCCGTGGTGGTGCAATGGGTTAAGTGCAGCACTATGAAGCTATCCAGAGCCACTGCAGCACAAGTTTGATACCCAACTGGGGAGCTTCCCACATGGCACAGGAGACCTCTCCTGCCTTGCCCGCTGCTCTCCTCAGCAGTGTACTTCAGTAGATCTGCCTGTTCTGCTCCCCACTCTGTCTCTGGTGAATCCTCTCACCCCCACATCTCTGGCTTATACCCCAGTTCTTGTATGCATAAATAAATAAATCTTTTTTTTAAAAAAAGGAAAAACATCATCAATCAAGACCACCGCCTATAGATCTTGTGGGTTGGAACAGCCAGTACAACGAAGCCCCTTAGTCAGCCCCTGCTCGTTGCCTGCCCCTTAGCCTACTGCCAGTACTGCTCCAATCTGGTTTTAACTGACCTCTGTCATGCAAGGTATGGCAGCCAGTCTTTAAAGTGGCCCTAATGATCCTCATCCTTAGGTTTTCACTTCCTGCATAGTCCCCTTGCATAAAACAGAAAGCTGATCCAGATGGCCACATTGCATACCTGATGGTGTGTGACTTCCTAGACAAGATCATTAACAAAAATTATAGCTTCCACCTTGGGACCATTGCTCCCTCTGGCAAGCCAGCTGCCATGTGATGAGGACATTCTAGCAACACTATGGAGAGGCCACATGTGGAGGGCAACTTCCAGCATGATCTTGCCAGGCATATGAGTGAGCTCTGTCTGGAAGCAGATCCTCCAGTCCCGGTTAAGTCTTCAGATGATTCTAGCTCCTTAGAGTTTGAGTCTTAGCTGAGGCCCCAGACATGGAACAGATCCAAACCATGCCCTGTTTGAATTCCTGCCCATAAAAGTAATGGGCTAATTATCAGTCATTATTGTTGTTTTCCACCAACAATTGTGAAGGTGATTTGCAATGCAGCAGTAAGTGACTCTGGTCTAACTGCATGTGTATGGATAAGATCCATTACAAAATTGTATCTGCAAAACCCACGGTACTTCATAAAGCAACCTCTCCTCTGAATTGTCACCCCCTCCCTTTAGAGATAATTCTTATTATTTCTCATAACTGTTTTCCAAGTTTCCTCCAGGAAACATTTACATCTGCCTTGGATGTCTTCTATGCCTCTCTAATTCAGGCTGGCTAAATCAGATGCACTGTCTTCTCTCCAAACCTACTCATCCTCCTGACGTCCTTATCTCAGTTAATACATTGTGTGCATGAAACGTATTTATACGTTTTACGTTGACGGGTAGTAGAGCGCAGGACACGTATTTATACTTTTTTTATAGACTAGCGGTAGAGTGCCGGTAACGTATAAATATGTTTATTTTTATACTTTTCTTTTATACTTCAAAAATTAGCAAAAATGGCCCGCGCCACCTGTTACCACGGTAAAAACTACCCACAAACAATGTGTTAAGGATCTCTTCACTTGCAAGGAACTGGCTTTGGCAGCTGTGGCAGCTGCCTAGGTAAGTCTGAAATCCGTAGGGCAGACCACCAGGCAGGGTAGACTCAGACTTATAGGTAGATTTCTTGTATAAGAAAGTCTCAGCTCTGCTGAGGTGGGATTGCCAAAGGAAAACCATGGAGGCCTGCAAATGTCCCATTTGAATGATCACCAAAGGGTAATCTCAGCAGAAGGAAAATTTGATAATTAAGTAGATGGGATGATCTGTTCTTTAAACACCATGTCAACTTCTTTCTGTAGTCAGTCCTGTCATTGCCCCCAGGGTAATGGACAAAATGGGAACTTTCAAAAGATTATTTAAAGATACTGGCGAACTCCCACTCGCCAGTGCTCACCTGGCCACTGCTGAGTGCCCATCTGCCGGCAGAGGAGACCAACATTGTAATATATGACACTTTGGTGATCAGCTAGCAACCTGGTAACAATTGATTACATTGGGCCATTTTTGTCATGGAAGGGCTAGTAGCGTTTTGTTCTAGAATAGTGACTTCATCTGGATATGGATTTGCTTTCCTACGTGTAATGATTCTGCCGAAACTATCATATGTGGACTAACATCGCCACATATCCAATACCATGTTATTCTACACAGAGCTGTTTCTGATCAGAGAACTCACTTTATAGCTCATGAAATACAGTATTGGGCCTATATCATGGACCTAATTAGTTTTATCATGTTCCCCATCATTCTGGAGCAGTTAGCTTGATAGCATGGTGGGATGGCATTTTCAAGATGCGATTATAGCACCAGCTGGGAGGCAACACCTTCTGGGGCTGGAGCAATGTCATCTAGGAGCCGTATATTCTCTCTAAATCAGTGTCTGATATAGGGTATTGTTTCTTCCATAACTGGGATTTATATGGGTTCCAGAATCAAGGGGTGAAAATGGGCATGATTCCAGTCACTATTACTCCTAATGATCCTAACAAAGTGTCTGCTTCCATTCCTTGTGAACCTAGTTAGGCTCCACTGGCTTAGAGGTGTTAGTTCTACAGGGATAAAAAGGCTCCCGCCAGGAAACACAACAATGATTCCATTGAATTGGAAGTTAAGACTGCCACCCAGCCACTTTGGGCTCCTGCATGCTTCTTTGTTAACAGGCGAAGAAGGGGGTTCCTGTCCTGGGCAAACGATGAGAACATTTTTAACGAAACTTGAAACAAAGGCTCATTTTATCAGTTCTTATAAAAAATAGAAAAAAGAAATAGACATGTAAGTGGAATGAGTCACTTCCAAAATTATAAGATAGGTATTTCAGGGATGTGATGATCATTTTTAATGAGTCTACTTGACTAGACTATAGGCCCCAGCTATTCAGTCAAACATTAATCTAGATGTTACTATGACAGTATTTTGTATAAGTGACTAGTTGACTTTAATTAGTTGACTTTAAGGTAGATTATTCTAGATAATGAGTTAATTAATTCTACTGAAAGGTCTTAAGAGTAGAGCTGAGACTATCCTATACAAGAAATCTACCTATGAGTCCTAGTCGAACTTGCCAGATGGTCTGCCCTATGGATTTCAGACTTACCTCACCAGCTGCCATGGCTGCAGAAGCTAATTTCTTGCAATGAATCTTATATTACTATGTATCTCCTACTTGTTTTTTCCCAGTCACATTGTGACTGATAAGACATTAGAAACCCTTTGCTTGGCACACTGTATTTTATTTCATTTTAATTTATTGTATAGTTTTAATTTTTTAAATATTTATTTATGCACAGAAGAATAGGGGTGTAGGCCAGAGGTGTGGGAAGTGAGAGTATTCACCAGAGACAGAGTGAGGACACACAGTAGGCAGATCTACTGAAATAGACTGCTAAAGGGAGCAACGGGTGAAAACAGGAGATTTCTGCTGCGCCATGTGGATTAGTGCGCTGGCCGGGGATCAAACTCAGGCCATTATGGTGGGAGTACTGAGAATTAACCCCTAGACCACCAGGGAGGCCCTTGACACATTTTATTGTAAGTTTTCTAATTATAAAGCAACATTTCTTTTCTCTCCCATGCCTTATATGATAGAATTTAATTTTAATAAAATTTTGTTGATTTACCATTGGTTCAGAAAAATATTTAAATTTGGGGATTAAAACTTCACAGCTCTTTATGTGTCTCCATCCCATCACATCTACCACCAAAGTGCTAGTGCTAGTTTCACTGCAAATTGACTTCTATCCTTCCCTCCACCCTTCCTTCTCCTTCACCTCTGGCAACCACCATGTTTTTCCCACAGCTAGAGAGTTATTTTAGTTGTGTTTTGCTAGTTTACTTGCTTTAGTTATTTATATTCCACATATGAGAAACACCATCTGACTTACTTCGCTTAGCGTAATCACCTCAAGTTCATTCATATTGTGACAAAAGATAAGATTTCATCTTTCTAAATAGCTGAATAGTATCCACTGAATATTTATACCACAGTTTCTCTATGCAGTCATCCGTCCACGGGCATTCGGGTTATTTTCTTGTCTTAGATGTTGTGAGTTAATGAGGCTATGCATCTTTTTAATTAATGTTTTCATAGTCTTTGGTTAAATACCTAGGAGTGATATGCTGGGTCATATGATATTTCTAACTTTAGTTTTTCAAGGGATCGCCATACTATTTTCATAGAGGCTGCACCAATTTCCATTCCCATGAGAGTTCCTTTTTCCTCTATATCCTTGCCAACACTTGTTTCTAGTCTTTTTTATATAGGCCATTCTGTAATAGTATTTATTTTTTATTTTTGATTTATTATTTTATTTATGCATACAAGATCTGGGGTGGAGGCCAGAGGTGCAGGAGGGTGAAAGGATTCATAGAGACAGAGCGGAGAGCAGAACAGGTGTAGTGACTGAAATACACTGCTGAGGGGAGCAGCAGGCGAAGTAGGAGAGGTCTGCTGTGCCATGTGGGAAGCTCCCTGGAAGGGGGGGTGTTGAACTCATGCTGCAGATAGCTTCACAGTGCTGAGACTTACCTCCTTGTGCCACCAGGGAAGCCCCTTTTTCTGCTTTTTTAAAAAATTGGAATATAATTGACATAACAGTATATAAGTTTAAGGTGTACAAGGTGTTGATTTGATGCATTTACATATTGCTGTAAGATTACCACCTTAGTGTTCGCTAACACCTCTATCATGTCACATCATTATTTTTTTGTGTTGCGAATAATCAAGATCTAGTCTCTTAGCAACTTTGAAACTTACAATGCAGTATTGTTGACTTTAACCACTATGCTGCAAATAATAGCTCTCTAGGACCTAAGTGGCAAGTTTGTAATTCCTACGGTGCAGGATGTATCTGACTTTTCTTTCTAGCGTATTTGGGGGGAAAGCAAACTGCGATCTGAAATGGAGTCCCTTCCATCCTGATGGCCTTTATTTCCTTTGTTGGGTCTCAGAACCATCTCTTTTCTGTATCCAGTGGAGAGAGGGGAGAGAAATGCTGGAGACAGTACAATGTAGAGACACAAGAGGGGACTGGCTCCTGGAGATTTCTGTTAAGAGTATTGGTGATTAAGAAAATGGTAGGTGAAGAAGGGGAAGTAGGGGAGGGGCAGGGAGTTTCAAAACAGAAAGAGGGAACATGCGAAGGGAGAGGAGTTCATGTTAGGAAAGGAAGGCTCAGCCACAGGTTGTAGGTCAGGGCAGTGAGACCCAGACTTTTGTTCAGGGCAAAAGACAATGCCTGACCTGCCACGGGCCACCCAAGCCTGTGCGACTTGCATTCTCCATTGGAGCTCTGAGTAAAGAACTGTTCAGCCTTGCCCATGTCCTAGGGCCTAAAATAGAAAGGGAGAGACCCCTCCTCTAAGATCTGTGTCTGGAATTGAAAACATTTTTGTTGATGCTACCAAGGGAGCAGTGTAGGGAACAAAGAGAAGTGCCTTTTGCAAACCCTTTGCGAAGTAATCCGGAGCAGAACATTGGGCGGAAGCTACGGGGTGACAGATTTCAGTTCTAAGAAACACTTTTTAAGTGCTCTTTCCAACTAAAAGAAAGTAGGCTGCTTGGGAGGCAGTGAGCTTTCCTGTCCCTGTAGATTACAGGGGAATCACCTAGCAGGTTGGTGGGGAAAGGATTCAAGCTGTGGTCTCTGTGGCCTGTTCAGCAAGACAATTCTATTGTCACTGGACTTCTTTGATACAGAGATAACTTTAAGAATATTTGAGCCAGGATTACAATATACTCTACTATAATCTCAGAGTAAAAACTCATCATAGAAGGTCACAACTAGATAGGGTCTTTAAAATCATCTTGTCTAACCTCCTCCTCCCCCTTTTATATAAATTTAAAAAAAAAGAAAAGAAAACCCAGTCACACCTCTGTGCAACTCAAGGTCACACAGCTAAAAAGTAGGAGATCTGGGCTAAAACCTGCAACTTATAGGCAAGTTCCAGCTCTCAACATCTTTGCTGATCTCATTGTTAAATCTGCCCAGTTATATTTGGAAACCTGCCAGGAAAAAAAAAGTAATGGGAACAATTAAACCTTGACAAATGACAGCTTCTTCAGATATCATTTAAACACAAAGAAATACAAGGAACTCAACTGCTCAAACTCCTGATAACATCAAGGAAAAGGAGTCATTTCACATAAATCTCAGAGATGATGTCATCTAAACACAGAAGAAGTTAGTGGAAGTTCCAACTCATTATGGAGGAAATGATTCTTATAAATAGTTTCGATGTAGAGATATGCTTGGCGTCTTCAAATCATAGGTGCTGGAAATAGGAAGACCTACCACAGAGGTCATCTGGTCCAGAGCCTGCTGATCCTGCAAAAATTGGGCAGGGTTAATGCCCCTCTCAACGCTGTTGCCCTGGTACGTGGTACCTGCCACTACTACTGTGTTTTGCCATCAAAGTCTAACAAACGAATGGAAGTTTTTTTCCCCAAACTTGAGGGTTTTTTCTTAATTATAAAATAAACATGCTCATTGTAAAATTTTAAACAATATAAAGAAGTATTAAAAATATTTGCCAGAATCTCACGGCCCAAGAAAACCATTATTAACATTTTGATAAATGATACTCAGTTATCTCTCTATGCCCCTATGTTTATATCTGTACATCCATAATTTAGCAAAATTAGGACCAGGGTATAAGTGCAGCTTTGTCACATTTTTCTTTTCACTGAACTATGTGTGTAGATCTCCATTTTATTTTAATGCTGCATGAATAAACTTTAATATGCTGCATGAATAAGCTTCAATAAGTGAGCCAGACCCTGGCTGATGGATTAACTGTTCCCAGAGTTTTACTAACTGAGGGAGTTATTTCCTGCTGAAAGGAGAGAGGTCATCTCTATCACCCTTGGGAGGGTGAATCATCTCTGGAAACAAAAAGAAACTTGCTTCCTCCAAAGTGGCAGGAGTGAGACTGTGAAACTGAGGCTCCCTGGAGCGCTAGGGGATAGGTTGGCAGGAGGGAGTATTAAAGGGTACTTAGTGTTTCTGGTGAAGCTGCCATTCTTCAGGGCGAGGCCACAAGGATAGGTTGGTGACTGGAGCCCATCTGACCTTGGCTGACTTCCAAGTCAGCTTGCAAACCCAGCTCTGCAGCGCCCACAGCCAAAGCCAGAGTTGAGGACCAGCCCATTCCCTGACCCAGGACTTTGACCAGGATATGCCTCAAGCAGGAGATGTGGCTGCCTAATTCCTCGGTGACAAAATAAGGCCAAACCTTCGTTTACTTCTGGGCTTCGGGTACAGATTACCAAACCAACTGTCACCAATACTTCCTCTACAACTATAGTGGGAGATACCACCATCAATTAATTCCCTTGGGAGTAGCTCTAACACCCACCCACAGGGGACAGCACAGGACACAAAAAGTACCACCAGCACCACCTCCATCTTAGAAAGAGGGGAGACGACAAAGCCATAATGAACACCTTTATACCTATGATAATATGCCTTTATATATTTAGCCAGTCATCTCACTGTAACTTCCTCTACATGGATTTGCTAAGTTTATGAAAACATGCTAAACAAATCTTTTTTTTATTGTTATTTATATATTTTACATTGTGTATTCCCCTTGGGTAACCCACCACCGGTTTACCCATGACCCATCACCATAGTCCCTTGTGTTCTTTTCAGCCCCATTTTGAGACCTTATCCTCCCCCTCCCTCCCTGGATGTCTCTCTGTTGTTTGGTTCCCCTATATTCCTGCTATAAGTGAAGCCATTCGATATTTTTCTCTTTCTTTCTGGCTATTTCACTGTGCATGATCCCTTCTGGTTCTGTCCATGTTGCTGCGAATTGCATGTGTTCTGTGTGTTGCCTGGGAAGGACCAGCTGGTCAAATGCTGATAACCTTCCCAGGGTAGCAACATATTATAGAAGCAGCCATTATCCAGGCTCAGTCATTCAGGGTTCAGAAACTTGAACATATCAGTGTCCCAAAGTTAAGCTGACTCACTCAGTGAAGACTGTAGGGACTAAAGCAGTATGCCAAATCATCAATTCATAATGAGATGTATAAATGCCAGGTGAGGCAGGCATTTGGGTTCAGCCTAACCAGCATGTTCTTTCTCACGAAGGGAAATCAGCATTAGGAGCAAACCACAATCAGAAAACCAGTAAAGGCCCAAGGGGAGTAAGGAGAGTTAGTCAGGTTATCTTGAATGGTGACAGATGTGTCCTCCACTGGGGTGATATGTGCCACCATCTCACATGACAGTGGCCACAAAGAAAAGTCAGGTGAGTTAAGTACAGAAGCTGCTCATGGCTAAAGTGAACCCCAGACATTGTCTTAGAGAGGTACAGAGGGGTGAAATGCTACCATTGGTCCCTTTTAAATAGCTAATCCATAGCTAACTTCTCTATTCATTTATTCACTTATTCAAAACATGATGATTGAGTGCTATTCAGGTCCTAGGGAGATCACAGTGAGCACAACAGATAAAATTCCTTTTCTCATGGTATTCAGATTGTAGTGAGAGAAAAAGACAATAGAAATAAAATCAAATACATACAATACATACAAATACATACAATATAATATACACATTAACCAAAATACACACAATATACCAAATATACACAGATATACAAAATGCACACAAATATACACAATAATCAAAAGAAATACACCATCAAATAAAACCATTGCTAACTGTTAAAACCTACATGCAGGATATTAGATGGCAATATTTGCTATGAATGAAAATGAAGCAGGGAAAGTAGATGTTGAGTGATAGTGTGGAGGTGGAGAATGAATTTTATAGGGTTATCAGGGGAGGGATTTTCTGATAAGGAGACATTGGAGCAAAGACGAAACTATACAAATACCTGGGGCAATGCATTCTATCAATAGTTGGGGGCTGTGGGGTAGCATTTGCAAAGACCCGGAAGCAAGCGTGGAAGAGGGATGAGATCACTGTGGCTTAAGTGTGCAAGTAGGGGAAGCAGTGGTAGAAAATGGGGTCAGAGGAGTGAGGGAATTGATCTTGCAGGACTTTGCAGATCTTTACATTGTAAAAGTCAGATTTTGTTTTGATAAAGTGAGAAGCCACCAAAGTCTTAGAGATTGAACAAAATCTTTTATAAAGAGGCTGACTGCTGAATGTGGAATAAGTTGAGTGTTCTCATGGGTCAAAAATAAAGCCATTGCACATTAGGGAAGGGATCTTGGAGGTGGAGACTCCTGCCACTCAAAATGTGGCTCATGCCCCAGAAGAGTTGGCATCACCTGGAGCTTGTTAGACATGTGCATCTCAGATCCCACACGAGATCTCCTGAATCCAATTCTGCATTTAACAAGATTCCTGGATGGTCCATGTCCACATGGAAACCTGAGAAACACTAGTCTACTCCAATCCCATCATTTTACAAGTGATAAAGCCAAGCATTCGTTTTTAGAAGTTGCTTACAATCAGCTTATCACAGCACTGGGACTAAGGCCCAGGTCCCCTCACTCTGGTGAGTCAGCTGCCTCTGGGATCACCTGGCAAGAGGTAAGTTGATCATAATTCATTCATTCTAGCTAATCAGTCAGCAATTCACTCACTCATCATTCAGGCACCATCCCATAACCATATACAATCATCTCTACTAAAGATTTTTACCCCTTAAGAACTAAAGAGCAAGTCAAGAGAAATTGACAAATTCTAGGCTAATCTACTTAATTGACCACCTACACTAATAAAGCAAGCAAACAAAAAGCCCTGACCTGAGTAACACAGGCTTCAGCTGTAATAGTTCCTGCCCCCACCAACTCATCTTATCTGCTGAGATTTGTTGGAAATGCCCAGGATGTTTAGGTGTGGCGCCCCCTGAAATGTTTCTTCCTCCACAGGGGTGGGAAAAAGCACAAATTGCATTGTCTTCTCAGTAGAAAAAAACCCCCTATAGCCTGAAACAATTTTCTTAAAAAAAAAGTCTCTATGTGGGTACCACCCCAGGATCTTGGCGATTAGACTTAGAAACCCAGGTCATGTCCCAAAAGGGAAGAGTCAAGATAGGACGGACTCTATTTTAGGGGATTGATAGGGTGAATGGCTGGAAGTTCTACAATGGAAAAAGAAGGCGGGGTTATCATCTCTGTCATTGCTATTATTGTTGTTGTTATCAAAAACTTGTAAATAGAACTCTTAAATTATTGTCCTTTTAAAACAATAAAGGAGATAACAGACTTCTGTGTGCATTTGTAAATCTAAAGAGAATGCTGCTATTTGCCAGCAACTTTGCTTAAGGAAAGTGGCCCAGGCAATTCAGGAGCAGGACGAGGTGTGTTGTTTGAGGACTGAAGAAGAGCAGAGGGCTCTTCCAAGAAATGGCTCCTCATCAACAGTTGATAGGATAAAGGAAGATGTGGTATACATGCACAGTGGAACACTACTCAACTCTACAAAAATGAATGAAATCCTGCCATTTGCAACAACATGGATGGAAGCAGAGGTTATTACGCTAAGCGAAATAAGTCAGATGGAGAAAGACAAACACTGTCTGATTTCACTCGTGTGGGAAATAAAGAAACAAAACAGGTGAATGAACTAAACAAAGCAAAACAAAACCTTTTACACTATAAGAACAAAATAATGGTAGCCAGAAGTGGTTGCCAGTAACTATGTGATCAACTGTATGATGATGAATGGAAACTAGATTTCTTGTGGCAAACATAACACAGTGTATACTGATGTGGATTTAAATGGCTATACACTTGACACCTTTATGATGTTATAAATCAATATTGCATTAGAAAGGGAGAGGAAGGAAGGAAGGAAAGAAATTATTCTATGTGGGAAGAACACTTCCAAGGGGAGAAAACCCACTTTCTAGGAGGCTACTGGAGCTGTTTAGGTGACAGATGGCAGGAGAAGTGGTGAGGGAAGGAAAGGAAGAGTTGACTGGAGACATTGCAGTTAGTCTTCCATGGTAGAGCAGAAAGAAGGACTTGAAGGACTTGAAGATGTCTTCTAGAAAGATCAAACCTGAAGGATGAAAGGGACTTGGAGGTTGCACAGACAATGACTCAATTTCTATATTAACTTAATTTCCATATTAACAAGCTGCTGCGCACCGTGCTTCACCCCTCATCTCAGTATTTAGCATGACAAAGGCTTATTTATTTCCCATCCCTAGGAGATTGCATGGATTGGCAGGTGGGTGACCCTCCTGTACCGCTATCGCCCAGAGGTGTCAGCATCCTGGCTGGGCCCTTGTGCTAACCCCAGTGTCTTGGAATCCTTTGCCTCCAATCAGATGAACAGAGACAGTGAAGCATTTTCTTTACCACCATGAACTGGAAGTGAACTATCACTTTCTCTTGCTTTTGTTGGTGAGAATTAGTCACGTGAGCCCATCTTGGCCCAGGGACTAGAAAATCTCTTGTAGCCACAGGCCCGGGAAGCGCGCCAGGCTGGGGCCACAGCCAGCGCTCCACCGCGGAGTCTACTCACAGGGCCACTCTGCCCACACCTGTGTGACTGCGCAGCAGGCCAGCTGCTGGCAGGAAGCTTGCCATGTTAGGAGTGGGGAGCTGTTGGTGACCCTAAATAGCCTATGGTGCTATCTCAGCCATCCTAGGTGAGGGGTAGGTTTGGAGGTCACCAGGGACCACGGTGGCTCTGGCAACCCTCCCTGTAAATGACAGAACCATACTTTGTTGTTCATTGTGGTCAGGCTCTACAAATGTTAATGCTCCTTCCACCAAGATTTGATGATTATGGGCCTCCCTGGTGGCGCAGTGGTTAGGCACTGCGCTGTGGAGCTGTCGGCAGCAGCCACACGAGTTCGACACCTGGCCGGGGAGATTCCCACATGGTGCGGCAGACCTCTCCTGCCTCGCCCGCTGCTCCCCTCAGCAGTGTGTTTCAGTTGATCTGCCTGTTCTGCTCCCAACTCTGTCTCTGGTGAACCCTCTCGCCGCCCCACACCTCTGACCTACACCCCAGCTTGTATGCATAAATGAATAAATCTTTAAAAAAAAAAAGATTTGATGATTATTCAGGTACTTTGGATTTTTTATCTTGTTTCTACCAGTAGTACCTGACCCTCTGTTACCAGGAGAGCCCCTTATTCCTGGACCTTAGTTCCATAGCTGCAAAGGGAGTGGGTTGGCCCAGAAGACCTTTAATGTTCTTTCCAGGCCTGAGAGTCTACTTCTCCCTAGGGCCTAGTTTGAACTAACCCATTTCTGCCTCTCCTGAGCACTTGGAAAGGGAGAAGGACCCCAAAGCCTGAAGTTACTGCTGTGAGCTTTGGTCCTGCCTCATCCTGCCCCAAACTACATAACAAACTCTAAGACTCCTTTGGCCACCAGCTGCTAGCATTCGGTAGTCGGCAACAATGCAAAAAGAAAAAAGAAAAAAAGAATAACCTGAATGGGTAGGGGGAGAGGCCCAAGGGCCTATGCCAGGGCCAAAGGTCAGATTTTAAAGCAGCAAAGCGTTCTGCAACCTGTGCCTCTGTGAAATCCAGGGCGTGGACAACATCTGGAGCATCCACAGATGCCAGACCAAGGAGATGGGTCCATACCAGGCAGGCAGCATATGCATCCTCAAAATGTGAAGAGAGGAGGAAGAATAAGGGCTTAATAAAGGAGTTGTTTGCAAAGGTGTAGCCAGAATGGTGAGGCATCCTGGGACTAGGACTGGGCTTAAAGAGCAACAGAAGGAAATGATATGATTGGAGCCTTGAAAGCTAGTGTCCTAGGAGAGGGGCCTTCCCGTCAGAGCCCGAGTAGCAGTAAAGCAGGAGCAAGGCAGGGCAGCTGGATGGGAGGGAGAAGGAATGAACATGTCAATGTGGAGCCTTTTGCCAGTGCCTCCCATTGGTTAAAGCCAGCAGGAAGCCAGAGGAACACCTGGTAGTGCAGTTAGATAATGCAGAGGACACAGAGCAGGACCAGAATGGAAGGTGAGGCATGGGGAGAAAAACCAAGACAGGAGTTTCTGAGGCTCTTTCTCCCCATTTCTGTAAGAAAAGTTTGTATGCCTGGTGGTACATTCCGAGTGAAACTGCCACCCTGAAGGATGATGACATTATCTTGTTTATATAACCATGTTCTCCTACAACAATATCCTGTTACTTGGAGCATCTTTCACAGCATTTGAAAGAACCAGGTCAAATTCTCTGTATCTCTCATTTAAGATTTCTTTTTAGATATGGGTTTGGATGCTGTTCAGCCTTCATCCTGAGTGGTAATACTAGCTGCTCTGCTGGTCCTGTGAGAGTTAGAAGAGTGGGATAAATTTAGACCAGAGCGTGATTGCGCCAGAGCCAATATTTTAAATACTTGATTTTTAACATGACCTTGACCTCTATGACTTGAATAACCACATATTCTCTGTCCTCCACTTGACCAGCTTCCGTCTCTCGCCCCCCAGCAGCTATGAATAGTTGGTGTGTACAGTGAGACTGCGTGTTGGGTTGTAATCAGTACCCACTCCATCAGCTACCATCACTGTCAAAACAAAGTCAGCTATGTGAAAATCCTCACCATTCCTCCTGCCTCCTTTTAGAATGCACTGTTCTGACTGCAAGTACAAAGCAGCAATTTATAAGCATGAGTTGGTGCAGAAAACAAGACACAAAACCAAGAAAATGAAAATTAAGCGGTATAGCATGATATTCTGAACAGTAAACAGGGAGACAGGAATGAAATCAGGAGTAAGATGATGTTTCAAGATTAATACACATGAACTACAAGGGTCAGGAAAACAAGACCTTACTTATTCCTTGTGTTTCTCTAGATGGCCAAGTTCACTATGGAGTTACTGTCAGTGGGTTACTTTCCTCTGGCTTGCTTAAAAGTTTTAAAACAAATGTGTTTGTGCATTTGGCCAGGCTTTTTAGTATAATTTAGTATAAAAAAAGGGAAAAGATCAAATTATTTTTTTCTCCTGTAGTATAATGCACTGTTTTCAAACTGACAGTCATAACCCACTAGTAGACCCTTAATGAATTTAATAGTGTCATCAGCATTTTCCCAAAAGTGAAATAGAATTAGAACCAGAGATTAGCATCAGAGTATATTGCAGGTAGCAAGGGTAAGTGTTGAGTAACGGGTGCAGAGAGTGAGTGTGCTGAGTGCTGAAGAGGAAGGCCTGGCCATGGGCCGGTGGGCTGCAGTTGGCCAGGCACCAGTTCTCTAGCACACTTGTTCCAGCACAGCTATTAATCTTTTGTGTGGCCTCTTCTAGACAGTTGTCCTTTCTGGCTTTGGTATCTTCATGTGTAAAGTGATACATTTGAACTGAATGAACCCTAAGAGTCTTTCAGTACCCCCAGTTAACACCTAATTATTGAGCCCTCCTAGGTGCCAAGCAGCAAATATCTTGCCCTCACTGAATTATGTGGCGGAGGGGTCATCACAGACAGTAAACATATCAATAATTAAATGTGGACAGACTACCGCCTGGCACTCACCCCCCCTCCCCCATCGTCTTTCCACCACTTCTCCAGGCTGCCATAATGGCATGCCTGAGTGTCCTGGCTGGTAGTCTCAGGCGCGTCAGGTCAACACAGCACTGCCAGGAGGAGAGGCAAACACCAGGTCCTAACTTGCTTACATTGGTGAATTTGAAATCACTGGCGGTTGCAGAGCTGGGAACATTATCATAAACCTCAAAGCAGGTAAAACAAGCATGAGGTGATTAGTCCCAGATTTGATGTGCACCTCAAATATCTAGAAAAATGGCAGAATAACCTGCTCCCAGTCTATCTACTTGGTTTCATGCTATGGAAAGTTTAAGCTGACTTCATAGGCCATGAAGAAACAAGATGAAAACACACAGAGGAAAAAGCCTGGTATTCTTTTTCTAGAGATGCAGTAGAGACATGCAAATAAAATGCCTCAAGGGGGTGGGGTGGAAGAGTGCTGATGGGTGATCAGATCAATGAAGGAAAACAAAAAAGGATGCAGACTAGTGGACACTGGGGGTGGAAGTGCCATTTTAGATGAAAGGGTGGGCATGGGAAGGGTCTCTGAGAAGGTGCTATTTCGGTAGAAACTTTAAAAACAAACTGAAGGGAATCAAACCTCCCAGATGGCTGGGGAGCACGTGGACGCTGCCAAGGTTGAGTGAATCCCTGATCCTGGTTCAAGGACCAGGCCAGTGTAGCTGGAGTAGAGCGAGCCAGGGGTAAGGGCCAGAGAGCAGACCAGAGAGTAGTGGGGGGACAGGGCCAGAGCAGAAGAAACTTGTGGAAGGTTTTGACCTGATCTGACTTATGCTGTAAAATGATCCCTACAGACTGTAGGAGGTTAGTTAGGAGGCTCCTAGATGACTCCAGAAGTGAGGTAATGGCCTCTTACTCTAAGAGGGTAAAGAGAGTGGAGGTCAGAGGGATCCTGAACACGTTTTAAGGTAGCGCAACTAGATTTGCTGATAGTTTATATATAAAGTGAGGGAGATAGAAGTATTTAGGATGAATTCTAGGTTCAAGGTCCAAGTGGTTGGAAATACAGAAATTTGATTTATGGAGATAGGGAATATGATGAAAGAAAGGTTTTTGGAGAAGGGGGGCTGAGTGGATTATGAGGTGGGAGATATTTGCTGATATTTACTGATATTTATCCCCACAGCAAGGGATATCGAGGCAGTTGAAAACCTGGATCTGGACAGAGGCCTTTGGGACGGTCAGCAGGTGCTGATACAGAAAACCTCCACTGGGTGGGCTGAGGTAGGGGTGAGTAGACACAAGGTAAGAAGAGGCCTTGAGACTGGTCTCCAGGCTCTTCCAATATACAGAAGCCAGGGAGATGTGAACAAACTAGCAAGGTTTTTGGATTCTGTAACACTTTTTTGAAAAGGTTGCTACATGAAAAGAGGAAAACTGAAAAAATGTGGTTTCTGTTTTGAAATACCTGACTAATTTTCCTACCAATCATTGCTAAAAAGATCATTCCTAATTACAATAGCAGTAGAATCTTGTACAAACATGGGTAGAGGATTACTGGCAGGTTCAATGGAAATATATATTGATTGACTCTGGGTTTCTTCCACTTTCTCAGTGTTGTGAAAAAACTGGATGAATTAGAGCTTACTTGCTTTCAGCAGTCTATTCAGACTGGAAGCATTTGACCCCCAAGACTTCCTCCAGAGTCCCTGTGCTTTGTAGGGACCCTGCAGCCTGGATTTCCCCAACTCTGCTCCAGTGAATGTCATCTGCATTTCAAAGTGTAATTGCAGTGCCAAGTCTGAGGTCTCCAAAGAATTTCTTCTTTCTTTCTGTGATGGCAAGAGAGCCCAGCCTTGTTGAAACCCTCGGCAACTTGCCTTTCCAGTGATTTCTCAGGCCTCAGGACAAGTGTTCCAGAGCAGAAAAAAATTTCAATTTGAAGAGAATAAATGCAAACACTGACTTATTAAAACCTGGCCTCTTGAAAAAGGAGTGCCAGCAAAATGCACGGCATTGCAGGGCGTGTCCTTCTGCTCGTGCTGGATCTCCCCTGCAATTTATATCAACCATTTGGATGCAGCAGCAGTGGGAAGGTCACAGTGGCCACAGTGAGATTAGGAGGGTGAGCAACAGACTGCTATATTAGGAGCAGCCACAAAAGGAACTAGCAATTTCTACAACCCAGGAAAACTTCCTAAACTGTCCCCACCACCATTGTCCTCTTTCCTCCTCCTAGCAACAGATCCCTTGACTCCATTGTGACTTCTCCCGGCACTGAGTCAGGCCCCCCTGCATTCCAGGAGCTGTGCCCTGGGCCTTCACCCACTCTTTCAAACCCCTTGCCCTTAGAGCTCCAAATTCCCGAAATCACTGTCACTGGCCTGGAGTTGTAAGACTCAATTTGGAGGCTCACCACCCAATAGACTCAGTACGGTAAATATTGTCTGCGTCTAAAGTAATGATTTGTTTGTTGAATAGACCTCAGACTTCTGAGCGTGTACTTGTATTTTTCAGGCTGAGGGAATGCTCTTTCATCTCCCTAGCTCTGCTCTCCTAATCACCACAGGGGGAAGGAGATGAGAACAGCACTGAGATGGATCGGAGGCCTTATAGAAAGTCTGTTTTTGTTCTTGGCTGTGTTACCTTGGTCAGGCTATGTATTATTGTCTTTTTTTTTTTTTTAATAAGGCTATGTTATATTTAAAAGTTCTTCCCTAGATTCCTGTGGCTTAGAGCATGGGACTAACCTTGGTCTCTCATTCAAAATTTCACACCATTGCCAAAATAGTAAACCATATCTTCTTACACACACACACACACACACACACACACACACACACACACACACACACACACACACACCTTAACATTCTCTTCACTATGACCACAAGGTTCTTACCTCAAAATCTTCCTGCATCTCTGGGCCTCTGTCCAGGTTTTCCCTTGTCCCTTGTTCCTCAATTCCATCTGCCCAAACCCTAAATTACCCTGTTCTCTGGGCTGTCAAAGAACATACTACAACATGCCACAGTCCGTATAGTGCTCAAACTAGCTCTATGCACTGCTGGCCCACTCCCCTCCCCAGCAGGAGGTCAAGCATTTTGAGGGCAAATTAGTGCTTGTGACAGTCACGAGGCAGGGGCTCCGGCACTTTCACAGAAACAAATTAAAGAAGACTTTGTTCATTCAAAATGATACTAGGCTGGCTGCTCCCCTCATCATTTCTCCTCATTTCCTGTAGGAGGTCTCTGAAAAAGATGAAAGTTGCCATCTTCAAAACTGAAGAACTGGCACATGGCCTGGGGCACGGTCATATCAAATGCCCTCCGACCACACATGGTTCGGTTCCAGTTGGCGACCGTTTGCCTGATGCAGCTATCCGAGCTCAGGCTTAGAGGGTTCAACCCCTCCTTTGACCCCACCATTCTTTTGCTGGTATTTGTCCTAAGGAATAATTCAGTATGCTGATAGAGATTAATTTGTTTCTGTATAAAAATTACATTTCCACTAGAAAGGATAGGTTGAAATTTAGAGGTAAATCTGTATGAAGGTGTACTGTACATTCAATAAAAATTGTGTCATAAAGTTATGTTTGTTGACATGGGAAATGTTTGTGATTTATTGTTCAATGAAAAAGATTCAGGTTACAAAGCAGAATATATTTTAACCCAATTTTCATATAAAAACCTAGTAGAGATTTATGCAAAAGAAAAAGGCTGGAAGGATATATATGAAAATTTTAACAGTAATAGAATTGTGGCTAATATTTACTTGCTTCTCATGGCCTATTTGTTTATTTCTATAACTAACATGTTTTTTTCATTCATACATAGAGGGGCATGCAATAGAGAAGCAGCAGAGAGCCCTACATGAGAGTAGAAGTCCATAAACAGGCAACCTGAGTGGGGTTTCATATGCCAGTTCCTTAACTTCCTCTTCTGTATAATATGCGTTAAAAATTGCGTCGAAGGCAATTCTATGGAGAAAAGATAGTCTTTTAAACACATGGCTGCTGAGAACTAGGGGCAGAGTTAAGGGGGGGTCATACTTATACCCTGTGACTGCTGGAAGCAGAGATGTGGGTGGAGATACTGGAGGAGAAGCGTGTAGAAAGAGTTGGAAGATATACTTGGAGACACGTGGGTGAGAGACACATGGGGAGACGCCTGGTCTTTGGCAGAGACAATGGCAGTTACTGTCTTGAGCTCATTACGTGGATCATGTGTTGTCTTTTGACTTTTAATCTTTTCCTTCTGTCCTACGTCTCTGGGACCTGCCTAACCCCTTTCTTTCTTATGGTTCCTTGCCAGAAGCTACCCCAGATTTGTGGCAAGCTTTTTGGTCTCAGCAGCCCCACTACAGACCAAACCTGTTTGGCTGGGCATTTGCCTATGAGGGGATGGGTAGTTTGGGGACTTTTATTAGGAACTATTATTTGAAATCCTTTCTTCTCTCTCTCCATGCACACCAATTCTATTAAAAATATTTCACTAATAGTCTACTTCCTTTGCCTGTGTGTTCATGGATGGCTGGACCCCTGGTCGAGTATGCACTCCTGGGTACCCCTCAGTCACACACTAACACTATGGAGGGGTGTCGGGCCCATGGCTTTGGACTACTCTGAGGATGGGCTCAGAGATGTAGAGAATATACTGGAGAGAACATTAAGTGTGGCCACTGGTTCTGTCACTGTCTTTCTAAACTACATCCCTCCTGGGTTTCAGTTTCTTAATGGACTCCCACTGCACCATGGCTGCATTAGTTAGGGCACAGGGACCTCTGTCACCAGAGGGCCTCCACCATCTCCTCTGCTTTCACTCCTAAGCAGAGCATCAGGCCCAGTGGACTGCTCTGCCTTCCTAAAGGAATCTGTTATCTTGGTTTCCAGTCACCGACCACTCCCAACTTCTATCTGGCCATGTCTCACTCTCCTTAGCCTGCTTCTCCCTCTTTTCTCGAATCAAATGTTTTTGTTTTGTTATTTTTATTTATATACTTTTATCTTTTTACATATTGTTGTCATTTTCATTTTTTTTTGACTGCTTCTCCCTCTTCATTTGTTTATTAAATTTAGAGGGCCATGCTTCTTATTGAAGCATTCTTGTTGCTCTGACACATCAAGAACTTTTGGAATTTGAACTATTTCTGATGGTAGACCAGCCCTTGTGCAGCTTTAGTGTCACCCCAGACACAGAGACCAGCTGCTCATCCCAAGGGCAGGCAGCGGATATGAGAGGAGCCAGGTCCTGCTGGTCAGATCACTCTTGTGTGACCTTCAAGGGCACAGTGCCTCGTCTTTGCTACATGTTTTGATGTTTGCAACTCTGAGGGGGGTGCTCCAATGCAGGGCAAGCTGACAAGTGTCTAGCTTTGGAGCATGAAATGTTCACTAGTGCGTTCTAATAGCTGGGCAAGATTGGCTCTGAAAGAATTTCTAAGAAACTTCATGTTTGGACCTATCTGTAGACTTGGCTAGAGGATTATGTAAGTGGAGATAAGGCAGAGACCACAGAGTAAGCTCCCTGCGACCTGTGTTGTACTTTTCCTGCTCTCTTTTCTAAATCCCCCAGCAAGGGCTTATTCCAGGCTGGTGGATCCAGTCCAGGCCACGGTGAAAGAGGGTATGAGAGCCTTGTAGTAAGATAGGGGTTTTCCATCCTCAGCTGAGGGATCCCTCAGCATTTGGGCTAGCCCTAAGGGTCAAACCGCTAGGTCCAGTTCCTTCACAGCAGAAAGGGATGTTCTGTCTGAGTATTCAGGTAGCCAGAAAAATCTGTTAACCTTGTAGTTGTAGGTAGAATTTGACAGCCTCTGGGAACTTAGAGGTGGATAAAACACAATCCCTGTCCTCAAATGTCCTCAGCCCCACAAGGGGCTGGTTATTAAGAGAAGGTCCCTCCAATGGAGGAGGCCCAAGGGGGGCATCCAAAGTCAGGTTCCTGGAATGCAAAACTGAGGATCAGATGCTTACCATACTTTGGCTCAAACAAGATGCCATTCTACCAGGAGGACTGAAAAAGTCAGCAAGATTTTGTCCGTTCCCTGTACTCTCACTGGATTTTATTGCAGTAACCACTTTCCTCTCTAACCATGCACAGATTTATTAGACTGTTAGAAAAGCGTTGTTTCCTTTTGTACTTAACTTGCTAATGACAATGTGACAATGACTGTATATATTCACTGGCTGTCTCCCTCTGACTCCCACCAAAGGAAGGAAACAATGTTCTTTAGTTATCTTCCCTGCTTTTGAAACCATAAAATGTAGCACATTTACAGAAGAGTATACATATATACAGTTTAAAGATAAAACAAACACCGATTAGCCACCAGTGCCTGAAACCTGGCTGCCTACCCTTCCCCGCTTTCTGTTGTACCCCACTACTCCCTATTTAACTATATTCCCTATGTAAGTATTTCTCCAATGTTATATTGTAAGCACTGTGCTGACCTACTAATCTGTTAATCATTTCCTTTTTTTTTCTTTTACAGTTTTGCCCCTCCTCCCCACTATACATCATCCCTTGACATTCTATTGCTTGGGATAGCTATGTAGTGAAAAGAGCATTATTTCTAGTACCATATGAGATTTCTCAGTAAAGAAAACTGAATACCCCTAGGTTATCGTGTAGTTTCAGCTTTTCTGAGTTTTCAAAATCACCCCTGGGAAAGTCAGAGAGCAAAGTTAAGAGTAGAAGCAGATCCAGGAACTGTGGGGCCTGCAGATTTTAAAGTTTTGAGGACTCTAAAAAGATTGGGAGTTCAAAATGGCAAATACTGTGGTAGGTACAGGATGGTCTAGGGGCATATATGAGTAAGGGGCTTGAGTTTCATTAGCTTCAGGTAAGTAAGTCTCTAGGTATGAGGGTTACCTGCATCTGGGCATCTGGCAGATGGGCACCGTGAGTCAGCTACTGAACTCCCTATAGAAACAGGATCAGAAAGAGAGGACTGCTTTGCATTTTCTGCTTCTAAACTCATCATAGACTATGTCTAACTCCCAAGGCTGAATCAAAGCAGAATTTTTTCAGAAATTGGAGTGTTTTTTGAAATGAGTGGTCTCAGTTGATTCCAGCACCAGGACATAGATAAGCAGGAATTTCCTTAATACATGGTAAAGCTGTGACAAATGCAAATAAATTTGCTGTCAATCTTAGATGAGGGTATAATGTCACTGGGGATATTGGTGATGACAGTTCCTACTGTATCTGTTTCTTGAGTCATACTTCTCCAAATGAAACCTGTAGCTGTTTATACCTGATGCACAGCTATTATTATGGAATTTATCTTCACATCTTTTTGTGTAATTTCTGGTTTAAATACTCATCTTTGAGTTATTCTGTTTTGAGTGGAGTACATTCTCCAGTAGCTTTTTTGAGAAAGGGTGAATGATAGATAAAAATGTTAAGACCTTACATACTTAAAAATATTTTCCCCATAATCATAATCGACTGATAGTATGGTGGAATATAGAATTCTAGTTTGGAAGTGGCATCATTCAGAATTTGAAATGTTTTACTGTACTTTGGCTTCTAGTGATACTGATAAGAAGTCAGAACCATTTTAATCCCTAAACTTTGCATATGACTCACTTTTTATCCTCTCTGGAAATAGTAAAATTTCTAGGTTCCTAAAATGGTACTGGTTACTTACAGGTTCTTCAACCTGGAAGTTTATTCTACTCCTGAATTATACCATTGATCATTTCCTCCCCATTTTTCTCTTTCTGGAAACAATGTTATTCAGATATAAGACCCTTGGCACTAGTACTTTAATTTCATACCTTCCCTCTCCTCTTTGTCCTTTTGCCCTGTTTTCTGGGAAATTTCCTTAATATTATATTGTAACCATTGCATTTTTTAATTTCTACTCAGTCAAACACCTTTCCTTTCATAGATCCTTTGCATTTTTTCCTGACTACAAAAGTATTGTATATATTTTATTTTACAAATTAAATACTATAAAAATACCCTATATAGAAAGTAAAAGGTTTTCATAGTTCCATCTAGTTGATCACAGAACAGAAGAATATATGTGTGTGTGTGTGTGTGTGTGTGTGTGTGTGTATCTCCTAAATCTTTGTATATGAACCACAGTGTATATTTATTATTTTTTAAAAAGATTTTTATTTATTTATGCATATAAGAACTGGGGTCTAGGCCAGGGTGCAGGAGATCAGAGGACTCACCAGAGACAGAGTGGGGAGCAGAACAGGTATACTGAAATACACTGAAATACTGCTGAGGGGAGAAGCAGGTTAGACAGGAGAGGTCTGTTGCACCATATGGGTTGGCTCCCTGGTCAGGGATCAAACTAGTGCTGCCGTGGCTGCTGATAGCTTGATAGCACTGAGACTTTAACCACTGTGCCACCAGGGAGGCCCCAGTGTAAATTTATTGTAGTAGCAAATGTGGCCTCCAAAGAGGTCTCACTTTTGTCTCAGCTCCTGAAAAGCAACCTCTAAACTCTTGGAAGTTCCTGAATGCTAGTGGTATATTTGTTATTCATGGAGGGCCCCTGCAACTACACCTGATATTTCATGCATAGTGCATGGGCACTGGCCATGCAATAAAGACCATGATTAGAGAGTTGAGACTTGATGTCACATGACATCAGTTCAACCTCCAAGGAGGAGACAGCTAGAGATTGAGTTCAACTACATGAGCAGTGATTCAATCAGTCACACCTATATGATAAAGCAACAATAAATCACTGGACACAAGTTCCTCTGGTTGGCAATATTCTGTATGTTGTTCCACATACCAGTGCCATGGGTAGCACATCCCTGAGGATGATAGCAATTTTGTGTTTGAAATCCTTTCAGACTTTTCCTATACATCTCTTTTCTTGTGTGATTCTAATTGGTATGCATTCAGTGTAATAAAACCATAAGTATAAAGCTTTCCTGAGTTATGTAAGTCATTCTACTGAAATATTAAACCTGAGGGTTGTTTTGAGAACCCTCCAGATCTGCAGTTGTCTGAAGTCTGCCGTGTCTGAAGTGAAGGCAATCTTGAGGGGACTATTCTGTCTGACCATGCAGTTTGGCAAACTCCTCAGATATATCAAAGTATCGTTCTTCCAGGGATTCTGTTTAATCCATCATCTGTTGTATGTATATTATATTGGCTTGTCAGAAAAATCATGATGCATTTTTGCTTAAAAATATTGAAAAACACATCATGACTTTCCCAACAGCCCAATATATCACCATTTCCTGGTAAGTGCTCAATTTTTATCTATTATTGTCATGAACACTAAGATCATCTTCTCCCCCATCTTTATTATCAGGTGTGTGATACTTATATACAGATATCAAGTTATATAGTCTTGTTTTTCATGTCTGTCTCACCACTAGCATGTGAATTTCTTGTTGATTGAATAATCAGATAACTAGGTCATTCTAAAAGCCCTAGCAAAGCAGCAACAATCAAAGCCTAGAATTACAGAAATCCTGCAGGAGTTGTGGAAAGAAAACATCAACTTAATGAAAAAACTGTGGGAAAAGGAACAAGTAAATAAGCTTAAGAAGAATGCCTTAGAAACAAGTACAGGATTTTAATTCACCATTGGTGAGAGTGCAAGTTAGCAACCTTTTTTTGTAGGGCAAAAAAATTTTATTATTAAAATTATAAGTGTATATAACTTTGGCCAAATAATAGACTTTTAGGAATCCATTCAATAAAAACACTCAAATATGCAATGATAAACTATTGACAACTAGTAAAAAATTGGAAATAGCCCAAATGCTCATCAAGAACTAAATGTTTAGGGCCCTTCCTGGTGGCACAAGGGTTAAAGTCTCAGAGCTATCAAGCTATGGCCTGCCACTGTGACATGAGTTCGATCCTGGCCAGGGAGCCAACCCACATGGTGCGGCAGACCTCTCCTGTCTCACCTGCTGCTCCCCTCACAGTGATCCTCATCTCTGGCATACACCCAGTTCTTCTATGCATAAATAAATAAAATTTTAAAAAGAGCTAAATGTTTACCACAATCATGTGTCACTTAATGATATTTTGGACAACAATGGGCCACATATTCAGTGGTGGTCAAATAGCCTAGGTATGTAGTAAGTTGTAGCATCTAGATAGGTGTAAGTACAAGTGATATTTACACAGTGAAAAATGTGTACAGAAGCACTAAGACATAGGAAAGTAAAGTCCATTTGGAGGTCCTATGAGTAATTTCAAATGACTGACTCCAAAAAAGGGACTCGAGGATAGGGAAAAAAGAAAACAAAAGATGTCTTGAATGTTTAAATGGGAATGTTTCTCTTTGCGTCTTAACACTCTTTTTTTTTTTTTTAAGATTTAGTTATTTATGCATATAAGCTGGCATGTAGGCCAGAGGTGCAGAGGTTGAGAGGATTCACCAGAGACAGAGTGGGGAGCAGAACAGGCAGATCAAGTGAAATACACTGCTGAGGGGAGTAGAGGGCGAGACAGGAGAGGTCTACTGCACCATGTGAGAAGCAGCCTGGTCAGGGATTGAACTCATGCTATGAAGCTATGGATAGCTTCATAGTGCTGCGACTAACCCATTGCGCCACCAGGGAGGCCCTTACTTAACACTCTTATAAAACACACATGCACAGAGACACACACACACACACACACACACACACACACACACACACAGGGACACATACACAGAACATTGACTACCCTCATCTTATTATCCTGTAGTTTCTAACAGGGAATTAACTGGTACCAGGATAGTTAGTTATAAAGTGTTATGAGGGAGGAGCCACAAATGAAGCCAAAGAGGATGTCAGAGGACACATTAAAGAATTCCCCAAATCTCATTTAGGTTATAAAATCAATCAATGATGAAGAAATTATCAAAGGTCCAGGCAACCCCTGGCTAGGTAACATGATATACTAAGCATGATCTCAGCTTTCACAAAGCTCATAGATTAGCTGAGAAGTGTTAAAGGAACAATAAGGAACCAACTCTGAGCCCCTGAGTGATTCGGAACAAACTCCACCACTCTACCCCAATCTCCATTCAGATGAGATCTCAAGCACCTTGGATTACAATTCACAGTATGCCATGAACTGGACTTCCTGAGTGGAAGCTGCTGGGAAGCAGTAAAGCAAATATATAAAAAAGGTCTAATGAAGGAGACATATGGAAGAGAAACGTAGAGACAATTGTAAAAGACACTTGAAAGACACATGTAGATGAGAAACATACGTGAGGAGGCTGTTCTTTGTCTTCAGCAGAGACAATGGCAGACGTTATCTTGATCTCATGATGGATTGTAGTGTACATTTTGATTTTTTAATTTCTTTCCATCCCAGAACTAGAGTCTTTTTTCTTGGCCTTTGCTCATGCAAATGGCCAGACTCCAAACTTTTGGGGCAGTCACTCTTAACAGTTTTGGGTTTCTGGTACTCTTTGGTCAAGTGCTTATACAAATGAAACATAAGCAAATGTAAGAGATAATCTGTGGTAAAGGGTCACATAAGTGTAAATGTAGTAAATATAAAATGTTGGAGTTTTTAGGAGGGAAAGATCTGAGAGTCAGATATAGTCAGAAGGGATCATGGAATGGAGCATTGAAGGATAGGACTGTTTTGGGAAGATGATAGGATGATCTCATTCTAGATAGTAGAGTCTAAGTATAAATAATCAGAATCTATTAGAGATGTTTGGAATAAACTAAGCAGGTCAGCCCGGCCAAAGGGTGGATTTGTGCAGGGAATATTAGAGAACTGTAGAGAGGTGCATAAGGTCAAATTTGAAGGGTCCCACATGCGTGGCTAAGGAATTTGAATTTAAATTTCTACAAGCAAAGAAGTGTCATTCCACCTTTTTTCAGCATTGAACAACTAGATTAAGCTTGACTATTAGAGGATTACTGTGGAACAAAAGAGATGACCAATTATTACAAAACTAAATCACAATCTAGAGACCTAATTGGCTTTATTAAATGATTTCATGAATCAGGCAGCATGTTGCATCTAGATACTGCAAGAGCTTACACAAAATGGAGGGTATTCATAGACAAAAAAGAAGATGGGGCAGGTTGTTAGAAAAAGGCATAATTTTGAGAGTCTTAGAATGCATCACTTCACAAATGCAGATTAGGAAACTCCAGATCATTGTTTTCAGATTACAATTTTGGGAAAGGTTGAAATTGAAATAGGTATTAAGTCTGGATTGGTGTCCAGCAGGAAGGATTCCATTTTTTACCTTTTTTTCTATTTTTAACACAAGTTAAGAAGACACTTTAGGAGGTTAGTGCTTATGCCAAAGTTCTGAATAAGGTTTCCTGTAATGAAGAAGTGAGAGGGAAGACTAGAGGGAGGTATGAGTTATTTATATCTTTTTTGCAAGAAGCTTCATTTCTTCCTTACCATGGCATGCAAACTCTTTTCTTCTTTTAGGAGTCTGTCTACAAAGCCTTAAAGAATTTTTTAATTCTGAAAGCAGAATCAATGGCATAGTATAAATGTCTTTTAGCAATACATACTCAAGTTTCTATATTGAAATCTATCACTACACATCATGCCCATTCTCCTCTCTGCTGGGTTTCCCACAAGATATTGATTATTGGATCATTCTTGGTACAATAATAAGATACATTAGAATGACTTAAAGGGTGTTTCCTACTCTTGAATCGGTTTTACTCTTAACACTTCTAACACAAATATGTGGTTTCCCTACACCAACAGCTCATTCTCTAACTCTCCAGACACCAATACCTATTACCCAGATTTAGTGACAGACTCCATAGGTTTAAGGGCTCAGTCCCACAAGACAATAAAAAGTAAAGGGTTCCCAGGATATCCAGACTTTATCCAGCTTGGCTACAAAATTGCCTCCCACTTGGCCACAATGCCCTCCACTTCAGGTTTGATGATTTGTTTGAATGGCTGACAGAACTCAGGAAAACATTTTGCTTATTGTCACTGACTCATTGTAAAGGACACAAATGAACAACTTGGAGTAAAATAAAACTCTGAGCCTATAAATGACATCCTGAATGAACTGCAACCCTGATGTTTTGACAGGCTCCACCCCATCTCCACATCGAAGCAATATCAGGTACCAAGGACTACAAAAGCCAGCATGTTGTGAATCTGACTTCCTGAATGGGAGAGTTGCTGGGAATTAGGGGTGGAGTTAAGCAGCCATGCTTCCTCCTACTCTTTTCCTTCTCTTCCTCCTCCTCTTCTCCTTCTCTTCCTCCTCCTCTTCCTCTTTCTTTCTCCTTCCCCGTCCCCTCCCCCTTCTTTCTACCTCCCCCTCCTCTCCCCCTCTCTACACCCTTTCCCCTCTCCCCTCCCCTCCCTTTTCTCATTCCCCTTGTAAATAAACCTTAAACTTTTTTTCCTCTGCAGGCCTGAGTCTTACATGCACCTGTATTCTTAAGTGCACCTGTGAGGTCTCAGGTCATCCCATATCCCCCTGGGGCTGCCTCATAATATAGCCAGATGATGATGAGCTATGTAATGTGAGGTCCAAAAGGATCTTGAGTGCAGGAGCTACTGTCCCTGTGGAGTTGGAATATACACCCTACCAGCAGGTGGGTGTGTTTGCTAATTTGGAAGCTCTCTGAACCCTAGGTTTTATGGAAGTTTTATTACATAAGTATAACTGATTAAAACATTGCCATTAGTGATTAACTCAATCTCCAGCACCTCTCTCCTCCCCAGAATTGGAAGATCGGAAAATTCTAATCCTCTACTCACACCAGGTTGGTTCCTGAGGCAACCAGCCCCCCCTATAGTAGTCACCTGGAGGGGGGTCCATTAGAATAAACTCAGGTATGGTTGAAGGGGGCTCCTTATATAATGAATGATATTCTTCACCCCTACCACTCAAGAAATTGTAAATATTTTAGAGCTCTGTATCAGACATCAGGGATGAAGACCAAACATATTTTTTTCTTCATATATCATAGTATCACAAATTCCCCTTACTAGCTGAAAAAAGGAAGTGAATGCTACCTGTGCCATCTTTTACAACTGAAGAGTTCCCAGGGAACATTTAGTGTTTCTCATTGTTTTATATCTCTTCTACCTAATGCAGCAGTTCTTTTTGTAAGATCAAGGAGAGATCTATGATCCACATGAGAAACTACTTAAAAACCATGAACTATCACTCTATCCAAAAATTCACACATACACAAACATAGATGTGCAATTTTGCATGCAATCTGAGGAGATCATAGACAACTGCAATGTGTAGACTGCATATTAAGAATCCCTATCCTAGTGTGTCTAACAGTCAAGTGCTATTTGAAGGTCTTAGAGAATTGAGCAAAAGGCTATTATTTCTACAATATTAATGGAAGGAGATGATAGGAAATAAATTTCAATGAATTTTTGAAAGGTTTATATGGTAAGATGAATAATAACTAAAAGCTCTGTACAAATGTACTAAAATACTATTTAAATTTAAGGGATTTGACCACCATTTGTGCAAATAACATGTATAGACTTAAAGTGGAAGAGAAACATTAGTCTTTCTTACTCATTCTTCTGGCCATGTACAGCTGACCCTTGTTGGGCAGGTTTTTGAGGCAGTAAGTATTTTTTTTGTGGGTTTACAATATACCAGATACTGAAGTGGACATTTGAGAGGGAAAAGAAAGATTGCGAAGCCTGTTGTCCTGGGAGAGGGGAGGATGGAAGTTAAATAATTGCATCTAAAAAAAATCACACTGAAAGGAATTAATGATTGTTGTAGGGAAGAATTGGGGTGCAGGCTGGATGTGAGGGGGGTGAAAGAATTCACCAGTGGCAGAGTGGATAACAGAAAAGGCAGAATTCTGCTTGTGAAGAAGGACTTGGGGCTCCCTTTATAACCTATTTCATAGGCTTTACATGACTCGGGAGTTGGTTTGGGCCAGTTAGTGCTGGGATGTCTGATTTGGGGCATTGACCTTTGTGTGTGTGTGTGTGTGTGTGTGTGTGTGTGTGTGTGTGTGTGTCCTGGCCCAACTTCTGCATTCATGGCGGAAAGTGATCAGTCTTACAGCCTGGTTCTCATAGCAACCTTATCAATTGCTTTATGTGTTCAAGTCTCCCAAACGTTCCTGTTTGGGTTTTGACCTTATTTAATGATACCCTGACGATGATGTGTTGAAATAAACTGTGGACAAGCTGTGGAGAAAGGAGATGGTATTAATTTTGCCTGGAGGTGAACTTAAAAGAGCCCTAAAGATTGGCAAATTTGTTCAGGGGAAGTTTTCTTTTTTTCCCCTGTTAGCCATAGGATGAGAATTTCTGGGTGCCTTTACATGCCTACATTAGTATTATCACTTGGGCTTTGCACCAGCTATTTCAAGGAGAGCAAAGTCCAAAGTATATACAGCATTCTGTCCAATAATAAGTAGAGTGACTAACATGTGCAAGGAATTCTGCCAAGCATTTCCTTCTGTTATCTTTAATTCTGACAACAAAATGGTAGTGAGCACTATCACCATTTTATGAAAAAAACTGATGAGAGCTGAACTTGCCGTGGTCACAGAGCTGGAAAGTGCCTGAGCCAGCCCTGGAGCTGAAGCTGTCTAACTTCAAATCAACTTTGAACAGATCTCACTAGCTCTGACCAGGAAACTCCAGGTTGTTTATCTTAAATTTCCACTTTTGGGAGACGTTAAGGTTCAGGTATTCAGGTTCAGGTATTAAGTCTTGGTGAGGCTTGGCATACGCAACTTCATTTTGGGATGTGGTTTCTTTTTTTCTTAAACAGGTATAACAAACCCCTTTGATCTTATCAGTTAGCTTCAACAATTAGTAACTTGTGGCTAATTTTCTTTTATCTCTAACTTCCCTGGGGCATTCTGAAGCAGATCATATCATCATATCAGTGTCTTCCATAAAGATTTCAGTATAACTGTACTCCAGAGATTGATTCCTCCATTTTGTAATACATTTGCTGACCAAGCTGGGTTCTCTGTTATATTAAAAGCACAATTTTGGTGATTGTACCCAGTGATATTATTTAGCGCAGACTACATCCTTCATAGCATTTCTTCTAAACTAGCAACTGGATAGAGAGTAGTTGATTAAGTATAGGCTTCTCATTTTGGCAAGATTACTTCATGATTGACATATTATCAGGTGGTACCTAGAGTAAATGTAATATCAAAACACATTTTGATAGTCATAGATAGTCAAAATCCAAATTCAGCATAATTGCTCGTTACTTTATTACAACAAACATACTAAACAGTCTTAGGATAACAACACCAAGACTACATTTCACATTTCATTACGAAAAACTTTTAAGATTGGTTTGTTTGCTATGCTTCCATTTGGTCTTTGGGGGATATCCCGGCAAGGATATATAGTTAAATTCCTGAGTTTTAAGGTCATTTGAAATAGTTCTTCACTGTGCAGTTTTCCACCAATTTGATAAATTGGTTTTGTTTTGTCAAATCTAAATTTGCTTTATGGTTTTCTAATATATTTACAAATTTCTGAAATTACAAAACAAAAGTTTAGAATAAGTTAGGATCTATCCTTGTCTTAATGTTGGGGGTAAAGGATGAACGAACTCCACAAACACAGGTTTTATGGACTCCAGCCCCACTCCAGACCAAAGAGATCCAAGACACCAAGAACTACAAATCCCATAATGTCATCTTCACCGAAGAGAGGATTGCTGGGAACTGAGGGTGGAGTTAAGCAGCCAGGTTTGGTATATAACCAGACATGTGGGCCTTGAGGGTCTCCTGGCTTTTTGCTGGCCTTCAGAGTGCTGTTGGGGTTCCAGCTCAGCAGAACTGGTAGGATGCATTCACCAATTTATCTCCCTCTCTTTCTCCCTGAGTTATTAATTTCTTCATTTCCCCTTCTTTTGTAAATAAACCCTTTATTAACTTTTTGTGTGTGCCTGCAGTTGAGTCTTATAATAAGCCCCTTTAAATCGCACAGGTGAGGACCCACAGTCACGCAACCCATTTTATGTTGGAGTTGCCCTGTGACATTATCACTCTGTTCCTTTTCTCTCCCTACACATAAACTTAAAAAAAAAATTTAGCATCCTTTTATGGTTCATAACTTTGATAATTAGATGTTTATTCTGTCAACCTAAAAATTCTGGAAGCAATTAAAAAGGCACAGCATTTTTATTTGAGATAAAAAAAATTGTGATTTTGGTACACAGATTCAAGTAGAAAATCTAAAACTGCTCAAGGAGGGACAAAGTCAAGTATTTTTAATTGAAGGAAAAGAAGATGAGATAAATGACTAAAGAATCAAGAGTTGATAAGTACTAACAGGTTTAAACTGTTTCTGGCTCTACATAATTGGTTACTGTTTCTCTAAAAAGGTTGTAAAATGAATTCTTTCAGATTCTATCCTCAGGTTATAAAAGTCCACAGTCAGCAGTTCTCAATTGTTTGCTTAGTGGTTTCTTAAAACAATTGTTTTTGGCCCAGTCCACAGGTCTTTGGCCCAGTGAAAGATACAGGTGATACAGCTTTTCTATGGTGTCCCCCTCACATTTAAAAATGGCTTCACAAAATGCAGAAAACACTAAATCAAAGGGGTATATGTTCCCTTATGTTCATTGGAGCACTGTTTACAATAGCCAAGTCATGGAAGCAGCCTGAGTACGAGACACAGCAGGCCAGGAAGATGTGGTACAGATACACAATGGAATACACTCAGCTGCCTTTAAAAAATGTGCACTTTTGCCATTTTTCAATAGTGTGGATGGAACTGGAGAAGATACTACTAAATGAAGTCGGTCAGAAGGACAAATACCAGGTAGTTTCTCTTACCTATGAAATAGAAACAAAACAAAGGATCAGACAAAACCAACCAATTAAAAATCCTTATAAATCTGACTGTAGAATTGAGGCTACTAGAGGGGGAGAGGAGGTGGGAGGGGGCACCATGGACTATGGTAGAGGACTATGGGTAACCTTGGTGGTGGGTGTCGTGTAAGGCATGTGTCCGAAGAGGTGTAATCCTGTGCCTCTGAATCACATACAGTGGCGTAAACCAGTGTACCTCAATTTTAAAAAATGGATTCATAGATGTCAACTTTCCACACCGTTATTGTGAGATGTATCTTCCTCAAACTTGTTACAACATCAGAGCATTACCTGTCTGACACAAGAAACAAAATTTTTGTATGGTCTCTCTTGTATGGTTTATTCATCTATTTTTTCACTGTAAGTAAATCAGCATATGTAATACAGTCACATCTCCTTCTACAGTTATGGGATACTATAATAATTTTCTTCACTTGGCTTTTTACACGTAATGATGCATCCAGCAACATAGAAATATTCATTTTTTTCTGAAGGCCCTCATTTATTTATCCTGTCCCGTTATAGATATTGGGTGATTTACGGCTTGTGTTACTACAATAGTGTTTCAATGAATAGCTCTGTATATGTTACTTACTTTTTGAATTTTTGAGCATATGCCATTAGGATGGATTCCTAGCAGTGGAATGCCTGTGTCAAAGGGGAAATATTTATGTAAAATTGCTAGATATCGCCACATTACCCAGGAACCGATTTTTAACACATTAAGAGATAGCTATGATGATATAATGGCAGGAGCAGGATGTGACAGGAGGGAATGGAAACTTTCCCGAAGGGTGGACATCCTGCAGAAGGTTCCACCTTGACTGGGCGGTTTGTAAGAGGAGTAGTGAGGGATAACCTCTGAGCCAGTGGGTGACTCTCATGGTAAAATGTGGAACTTTTCCAACAATTGACTTCTAAATGGGGCTGCTGGGAACAAGGAATAGCACAGAGTCACTACGTTGATCTTGAAAACACTGAATCCAGGTGAGCATCTCTTTCAGTTTCTGCTTGCACCCTGGTCTGCTCAGCTGATAGGATCTGCTGGTAGGACAGGGGCACGCAGATCAATAGTTTCTTTTTTTTTTTTAAGATTTTTTTTTTTATTTATACATACGAGTTGGGGTACAGGCCAGAGGCGTGAGGCGGCGAGAGGGTTCACGAGAGACAGAGCCAGTAGCAGAACAGGCAGATCAGAAACACACTGCTGAGGGGAGCAGCAGGCAAGGCAGGAGAGGTCTGCCGCGCCATGTGGGATTCTCCCTGGCAGGGCGTTGAACTCACGTCGCCGCTGCCAGCTCCACAGCGCAGCACTTAACCGCTGCGCCACCGGGGAGGCCCTGATCAATACAGTTTCTTCTCCCTCTTAGGTCTCCCTTTTCTCATTCCCAGCGTAAATCTGCTTTTGGGTCTTGGCTTGTCTTCTTAAGCATGCTGGTGAGGACTCTCAATTCTGGTCATCCCTTTTCTTTGCCCTTAGGTTTGCCCCTTTGCAGTTTGTTCCAGTGCTGCTGAGATTAGGGTGCTTCCCATGTCTCTTTGTAGGAGGGGCCTCTCCCAATCCAAGGCAGGGTTCCCCTTCGCTTCCCTGAGCCCACCGCTTCTGTTGCACAGCTTCGCTACCTGAAAGGAAGGAATGAACATATTAAAGCAGATCAGCCTTAGAAATGAAAGACTTTGAGATACCATAGCAGTGTATCACTGTGGAGCTCATTCAGTGCTGTCCTTCAGGAAGCTAAATTGAGATCAGGAGGTGGTACCATATGGTTTGCAGGGGTACATTTGAAGAGGATAACACAAGGCAGAGCTGATCACCTTCCTTAGCTGGAAAGATGGGGTCCACATTTCCCTCAGAGCTGCTCCTTCAGTTTCTGATGGCACCAAAGTTTCCAGAAGTCCCTGAAACCTCTCAGCTGTCTAAATGTTTCCCCATAGTAAGGGTGTGTTCGCCTCTGCCACAGGCGCTATCTGGAAGCAGCGTACATTGGCTCTGTTGGAAGCCAAGCTTGTGCCTGAGAGATGACGACACCCTTTCTTATCAGCTCTGCCAGACTTGGGCACTGTCTCCACATGTAGAGAGACCTTGCTTGGCATACAAGACTATAAGCCTCCCGAAGGGTCCCATCCATGTCACCACTCTGCTCTCTATGGAGCAGAAACAGCTTTTGTAAAGATTTATAGAACCATAGTTAAGACATGAAGCCCTTTGTAAAAGTCTAACGTCAAACACAATTATTGTGATTATTAGAGTAGGCACTTGATAAATATTTAGCAAATGGTTAAACAAGTGGTGGTGTGGAAAAAATATATGTTGGGAATAAGTGTTCCAGGAATTTAAATAAAGGATGGGGGATGGAGGGGGGCACTGAAGAAGGGAGACGAGTCTGGGAGGATTTGACTATGTTAGTGTATGGCAATGGGAGTGGGGGAGCATTTCTAGGAGGGATAAACTCCCCAGCCCTCAATTCAGCAATAAGTACTATTCATTTGCAACAACATCCTGGCTGCAGGAGTCCTATGAGGAAGTTGTGAGAAGTAGGGTCCAAAGGTAACTCAAAGCTAGCAAACATTGATCAAGAGTCACTTTGTGCTAGGCACTGGGCATAGAGGTTTACCTGAGTGAATCTGTTTCCTTCTCCTGACAGCCCCATGAGATAATTACTATTATGATCATCTTCAGATAATAGATGACAAAGTTTATACACAGCGAAGTTAAGTCAACGGAAGAGTACTGAGACCAACTCGTTCAGTGCATTGAAAGTCAAACTAGGTAGGACTTTGAACTCCCACAGACAGAGGAGAGTTCTTGAGCAGAAGAGTGATATGATAATACTGGTGCTTCAGACAAAAAGCAATACGGTGCAGTAGTTAGGAGTTCGAACTTTGGCACCAAACTGTTGTGTTGTTTTTTGTTTGTTTGTTTGTTTATTTGTTCGTTTTAATCCCAGTCCTGCTGCTTGTTAGCCATCCAATTATAAACACGTTAAATTGATCTGTTTCTCAGTTTTCTCATCCGTAATGTGGGGTTAGCAAAAAGCATCTAGCTTTTAGGATTTTGTGAGGAATAAAGGGTAATAAATGTAGAGCACTTGGAGCAGGGCTGGGGTGTGTGCATGTGTGTGGCAACTGTTAGCTATTACTGATATGTTAGTCACCTACTAACTGGACTGGAGAGAGGTCAGAGGCAGGGAGGCCAGCAGGAGGCAAGGACTGAAGCCGTGCTGCCTAGGGGATGGCAAGTGGGATAGAGAGTAAGATTTTGAAGAATCACTAGGATTCATTAACTGCAAGACCAGGATATAGAAGAATAGTTATTGATGCCTGAAAGGAAGAGGGCGTCTGAAAGCAATAGAAAAAACAGTAGAGGAACTCATTTGCGGGAGCAAGACCATACTTTAGGAAGGCATAGTGGCTGTATGAGGATCTTCAGTTCTATCCAGCTCTGCTGTCAGTTGTCATATCACCTTGGCAAGATCACCCCTGCCTACTCCGGGCCTGTTTTCCCATGAGTAAAACGAAGCTCTTATACTTGAGAGCTCAAAATTCTCTCTCCACTCATATAATCTCCAATTTCACCTGGGTCACTTTATAGGGAAAGGAAAATAATAACATATAGGTTTTTTGAGATTCAAGAGTAGGTGGCAGGAAAGCAGTAATATGAGAAGAGGAACACCCCGCCCTTTTTTTCCTTCATGCCCTCTTAAGAGTTGTACCTCAGGTCCTGGAATAGCCCATCCCATAGGTCCTTGTGCCTCGCAAGAGATTCTGGGACTTTGTCAAAGAAAGTCAAGTTCAATGTTTATTTGATTTAACGGCACTCTCTTCCACTTGGTTGGTTCCTAACTGGGCTTTGTTTTTCCATCAGATTAAAGAAGAAAGGGAAGATTGTTTTTGAAAGTTCACTGTTCCTAGCACTGGCATCAGAGACAGTCACAGAGAAACTGGAACCCTGTTGGTAGCAGCAGCCAACAGAGCTTATGTTTACACAAGGGCACACCTGAGGGGGCGGACCTTCACCTGACTGGGTGTGTGTCTGGAGCTGGCATCAGGCAGGTGTCTGCAGTTCAAGGTCATTTAGGATGATTTGTAGGAGAAGGCACAGGCACTCTTCTAAGAACTATCTTTTAAAATAGAGTTTCACATATAATATCACAGAAAGATAAAACCAAGAATGAATGAACATGTTGAATGCTTGCCAGTCAACCTAGATAGGAACAAAAACCAGAAGAGACATTTTTTCCCACCTAGTCAACACAGCAGAATAGTGCTATGAAGAGAGGGTAACCATTCTCCCTGGTTTTTAACGCTGGCATATATATGTGGACCATTTTCTTCTTTACTTAGTAATTAAAAATGAGCATACAGTGATTGAAAGTTATTTTTTTTTAAATCTTAATTTGTTTCTCAGACTTAATGATTAGAAAAACTTTGGCATTAAGTAGATTTCTTTCATTAAGTGGAATTACCACTATCATTCATGTCAGTAAATATATATTGGGCATTTTTGTATTTAATTGGATCCTGTTTGTCAAAAGAACATGATGTACTTTTTTTTTTTTTAAGATTTATTTATTTCTACATACAAGCTGGGGTACAGGCCAGAGGCGTGGGGCAGCGAGAAGGTTCACCAGAGACAGGATGGGGAACAGAACAGGCAGATTGACAGAAATACACTGCTGAGGGGAGCAGCGGGCGAGGCAGGAGAGGTCTGCTGCACCATGTGGGAATCTCCCTGGCCGGGTGTCGAACTCGCATCGCTGCCGCCGACAGCGCCATAAGCGCAGCACTTAACCGCTGCGCCACCAGGGAGGCCCCAAGAACATGATGTACTTTAAAGTACTGTGCAAAGATGCTAGTGTGGTTGGCAGATTTATAGACTCAAAACATGGCCCACATTTTACAGATAAGAAAACTAGGGTCCTAAGAAGCGGAAAGACATACCAATCATTTTCCCTTATTTTATTTATTTATTTATTGAGGTTTACTTTTACTTATGGATACAAGAACTGGGATGTAGGCCAAAATATGGGGGGAGGGTGGTGAGTGAATTCCCCAGAGACAGAGTGGGGAGCAGAACAGGTGGCTCTAGTGAAATACACTGCTGAGGGGAGCAGGGGGCGAGATAGGAGAGGTCTGCTATACAATGTGGGTCAGCTACCTGGCCAGGGATAGAACTCATGCCACAGTGGCTGGCAATAGCTTGATGTCTTGATGGTGCTGAGACTTAACCCCTGTGCCACCAGGAGGCCCTATTTCCCCTTATTTTAAATAATATTGGTAGACTCTGGTGACTCAAGTAGATGAACAAGCAAGTAATTGATAATCTAACTCAAGAGAGAGGTCACTGAAAAATTAAATCCATACTATTTAATTCTTTGTGCTTTATTTAAAGGGCATGTCCTGGTGTTTCTGAGGGTAAACTTGTGACTTGAGAACTCAAGTCTTCCAAGTGAGGTTGGAGAGACAGCAGAGGCAGGGACAGGAGTGACTGGAGAGATCACTGGCTGCTGAAACCAATAGTACTGAGTCCCATGACCAGAGTGGAATCTCTAAGTGAGCCATCAGGAATTCTTTTTTCAATCAGGATCTGCAGGTGACCTCAATGATTGTTTAAGTACCCACACAGAAAACATGGGGAAAGAGTGAGTATGGGGAGTACCAGGAAGGATGGTATAGGGGGAACACATCTTTTGGCCAAGTCATTCCATTGAAGTCAATCTCAGTGAAATAATCAGAAATATGAACAGAGGATTATTCTCACTACAATTACTTATAATTCTCTGCTCTCCCCAATTTTCTCTTCATTCCTTGACATCATCTGAATACTTGTCCCCCTAAATGATGTGCTATAGCTTTTTCATGTCTCCATCCATTCATCCATCCATCCATCCATCCTTCCTTCCTTCCTTCCCATCTTGCATCTTGCATTTTTTATTTTTTACCATCCTTCTAGAAGCAACTAAGTGTCACCTCCCAGAAGGGTTTTTTTTGTTTGTTTGTTTGTTTTTGTCACTGCATATTTTGGGTTGAATTGGTCCTCTGAAAATTCATATATTGAGGTCCTGACCCCACTGCCTCAGAATATGACCATGTTTGGAGACAGGGCCTTTAGATGATGATTAAGTTACAATGAAGACTTAGAGTAAGCCCTGACTCAGTCTTTCTGATGTCATAAGAAGAGGAAATTTTGATGCACACAGCAGGGATGTAAGCAAAGGAAAAGAGCCATGTGAGGACAGAGTGAGAAGATGGCTGTCTAAAGGTCAGGAGAGAGACTGCTAGAAACCACACCTACCTATGTCTTGATCTTGGACTTCCAGCCTCCAGGAACTGTAAGAATGTGAATGTCTGCTGGATAAGCCACTGAGTATGTGGTTCTTTGTAAGTCCTTTCCTCTTTGGGTTACCTTTGTCACCTTATAGAAATTATAGCTGTCTGTTTCCAGTTACTTTCCTTCCACCTTTTAAGATCCTAGGAGAACTTACTCAGTTTTATATTCTCCAACTCGGCTCAGTTCCTGACTCTTAAAAGGCAAGAGTTCCATAAATGCAGAATGAATACATTATGATGAATGAAAATAGCATCAATGTAAATGACCAACAATGAGGCATTGAATGTGCTAATCATAACATTCATATAGCTGCAATAATGCTTACAACCAATTTTTAATAATGTGAGGGAAATGATTATATTCTTATAGCAAGTGGGAAAAAAGGTAGGGCAACAGAGTCTGCCTTCAGGGTGAGTTCAACTAAATAAAAATGAGTCAAATGCAGCATAAAGGAAAGATGCACAATGTTCATAGTGCCTCATCCAGGTAGTGGCATGAAGGTTGTTTTTGTTCTTGTTTCCAATTGTGGAAATTCATAGCCTTGATGCTTCTTATTGAGAGTCTTTCTTGCATGCTCAGGAAATTTCCAGAATAATCTGTACCTACCTCCTTCATTGCGTCGCTCTTTCTGCATTTCAATTTCCTGTTTTCTTATTTCTCTGTGTACTGAACTGTAAAAACCTTGGGATGGGTGCAGTGTTTGTGATCTATTATCTTTGCAGTGCTTATAGATTCAAAACACACAGTGGTTACTCATTAAATTATCCTTCAATTAGTGATGGCAAAAATAACCACAAAAAAGGACTTTTTAATAAAAGTAAACTCATTAACTTCTTTTCCTTATATCTGGCAATTCAGAAATAGGTGAGCAGAGGCAATGGCTTATTGTTATGAATGGAGGTCAATAATGATTCCAATAAACTTGCATTAAAAATAAAGGATGAGACTGGCTTAAAGGAAGAGAAGGATTTTGTTGACTGGGAAAAATTTCTGAAAGGCCCCTATACAAAACAAGTTGAGGGTCAGAAAGAAAACAGCCACATTTTGTCAGAACTTTTCAAAATCCCTTATCTCAGTCCATTTGTTCATCTACAACCTGAGATCACAATAATACAGGATACGCATGTTTGCAATGAACAGTTACCAGCAAAATATCCAGAGTGTTATTGCTACAAGTTAATGCTTCTTCCTCCGTGGTTTATACTCAGTTTTTGATGAATTTTAGCAACGAATCTCCATGACCATTAATGTGGATGAATGGGGACAGGTCTCCATAAAATATTAGGTAAGAGTTTCCTTCCAAATTTCAGCAGTGCAGAGTGACTGTTTGTGGAACCCACCCCAGAGCCCCACGGCAGGCTCGGAACTCAGGGTTCATCTTAGTTTCCTTATACACACAAGGTGAAACCCAGTGGGCCTGAAGCAAAGGTGGAGAGTTTAGAAAAACACAGCTGCAAGTTGCAGCTTGTGTGTAAATGTTCTTCTGCATCACACACATGCTGCTTTCTGATTTGCTTGGCTCTGAAAGCTTAGCTGTTGGGCTTTAAACTTAATCCCAACAGACCTGAATGACGCCTCTTAATTATGCCTGTGATGTAGTAAATCAACACCCTATTAAAAAGGCATTCAAGTATTTAACGTTTAGGAACTTATTACAAGAGAATTGCAACATCGCAAGCCCTCAGGCGGGAGGAGATGCTGCTAATCTGTTTTGTGTACTGAACAGGGATAGTTGACATTGTGCAAGACAGCGCTGAGTTATGGGTCATAAGCCTATTCATATATTTCATCAAACTAAAAACTTAAATCTGACCTTTTCAATAACTGTAAAACTGTATACCCACCCTACCCCCATTCCACATCTATCCTACTTAATATTTTCCACTTTGTAGTCCCTTTTAAGTTGAAATTAAGCCCTGATTTGCAGAGAGAGAATATTCATTTGTTCAGTAAAAATTTCTAGAATTGAGTACTTTCTCTGCCAGGCACTGCCTTGGGCACTTGAGACACATCAGTAGATGAAACAAGAATTTCTGCCTTTGTGGAGTTTATATTCCAGTGGGGAAAAAGCATAATGAACAAGAAAAGTGTACAGAGTGTTTGAAGATGACAGGTGATATGGAAAAATTAACAATCTGGGGAACCAAGTATTTTGGGGAGCGATGGTGGTGGGAATTGCTGTCTTAAACAGGGTTCAGAATACAGCACACACAGAAACTTGCGCAGACCTGAAGAAGGGGCAGAAAAATGTTTGGAAGGATAGCACAGTGAGAAGAAGCAGCAGAGCAAAGTCCCTATGGTTGTGTGTGCTGACTGTGTCAGAAGAACCCTCAAGGACACTCTAAGGTCCATGAGGAGTGAGCCTATGAGGTAGCAGAGTAGAAGCAGGTATCAGGGAGGGAAGGGAGGTGAGGGGCAGGTAGTGCTTTGTACCCTCCGTTAGATGTTTCTTGGTTTTTCTAGTCAACACAGGAAGTAGAAAAGGTCAAGTGACTGAACAAACGGCTGGTTCTCTGAATAAGCAGAATGGAAACCCAGGACAGGCTTGGGCTTTACTTCTCCTTGCAACACTTCTTTCTAATTGCCTAACGTTGACCTATTTTAGAGCTTCCTCTTGATGGGAGAATTAGATCATTCTTAAGATTCCTTTCAATTCTAAGATACTATGACTTTAGGCAACCATCTTCAACATGTGATTTGAGCAGCAGGAAAAAGTCTTGCTGTCCAAAAACTTCACACAACTGCAGTCACCAGACCTAATATCGCCAGACAAGCCTTAAGACCTCAGTCTTTCTGTAGTCATAGGACCCCAAGGAAAGATCAGACAGATTACAGAGCTTTTTTCCAGAGGAAGGTAGAGCTACATTTGCACATAGAATGCTGCTCCCGGCTGTGGGGAGTTTATGGGGTCCTTGAAACATAACTACAGACCCACCCCACTCCAGTCTTTAAGAATTAGTTCATGAAGAATGCTTGCAAAATTTCCTTCAACTTCCTGTTGTGAAAATTTCAGGCATTCAGATGAATTGAAAGAATAGTTCATTCCTTCGCATCTTCCATTTAAATATTTTAAATGTTAATACTTTACTATATTTACTTTTTTATGTAGCTACCTATCTTTTATGTTTTGTTGTTCTCAGACTGTTTGAAAGTTGCAGTTATCATGGCACTTTATCCCAAAATACCTTCTCCATGCATCTCTTAATAAGAACAATTTCCTATTATACCACAACACCATTGTCAAATCTAAGAATCTTCCAGTACAAATTCCAGTACAAAATCTAAGAATCTATCCAGTACAAATTCAAAGCTCTCTTCATTCTAAGAACTTCTTTTACATATTAGGATTCCAATGAGGGTTCACACATTACATTTGGTTGTTATGTTTGTAGTTCTATTTTATTCAAATATCATCTCTCCATCATTTGGTTTTTTGATGGTCAATTTTCAACATATTGCCTTTTTGGAAGAGCCCATATTTATAGACATGCAGAATATCCCCAATTCTGGAGTTGGTGTCTAACTCATTCCTCTATCTCTGGTGTTCCCTATAAGGAAGAAGTTAGATGAAATGGAAATTTGTGAATTGAGTTAGATTAAAGTACAATATAAGTTTGGGAAGGGGTAATCTATTTTCTAGGTATTGACTGTTTTAGGTTGTTGGCATATTAGAGACCATCTTTAATCTTGTAGACCTTTTTCCTAGTGCTTACCCACTTAGGTAGGGATATATGGTTACATATAGACAGAGAGGGGCTGAGAGGCAAGCTTTCCCTAGCAGTGAGAGGAGCAACACTGAATTGGAGATTAGCCTTGAAGTTGATCATTTTTTTACTGCAGGGATTTCAGTTTCCTGTTACAAACATTACAATAGTAAAACCTTCCTTTTTAATGGATTGTTGGGTTTAAATGAAAGAATACATCAGAAAATGCTTTCCTCATAAATCGAAAAGATCTATAAAGAAGCAGATCTGCTTCAAAAACTGACACCAAGTCCAAAAGGATCACTGATTCATCTCAAATACATATGAAGCATCTATCCACCCATCTTTCCACCCATCTTTCCATCCATCCATCCATCCATCCATCCATCCATCCATCCATCCATCCTTTTCCATGAATTTCTGTTACTTCTTAACAGTTACTGGAAAGACTGCTGAAGTCAGTTTGAAGACTTAATGGCAATAGTTCTCAATCAGGGCAATTTTGCTCTTGAGGGACCAATTGGCCATGTCTGAATACATTTTTGATTGTTAACCTAGGGAGCAGTTACTGGGGTGTAGGGGTGGAGGCCAGGGATGCTGCTAAATATCCTGTAATGCATAGGACAGCACCCCTACCTTCACCCTGGCAAAGAATTATCCGAATGAAAATGCCAGTAGAGCTGATGTAGAGAAACCTTGATTTAAGTGTTAAGTGATGAACTATTAAATATTACACATTTATGATAAGAACTTCTAAGCATGATGGGAACAGAAGGAACCTCTCTCAATAAATATATTACAAGCCAACAAACAGCCAATATAATATTCAATAGTTAATAACTGAAAGTTTTCCCCTACGGTCAGACGCCCATTGTCACCACTTCTGTTTAATTTAGTGTTAGAGGTTTTAGCCTGCGCTATCAGATTAACACAGGAAATAAAGGAAATCCAAGTCAGAAAAGCAGTAAAACAGATGATTTCAGATGATATTCTATTATATATAGAAAATCCTAAACACTTCATCAAAAAGCTATTAGAAATAATAAATGAATATGGCAAAGTGGAAGTCTATAAAATCAACCTACAAAAAAATCCATAGCCTTTTTATATACAAACAATGAACAAGAAACAAAAGAAGCTAAGAAAATCACTCAAGTTAAATTTTTTCCACAAATACCTTGGAATCAACCTAGCAAAGGATTAAAAGACCTATGATAGGGAGAATCAATATAATCAAAATGACTAACCTGCCTAAAATGATATACAAACTTAATGCAATATCATCAAAATACCAGCAATATTTTTCAAAGAAACAGAAAAAAAATAATGAAATTTGTATGGAACAACAAAAGGCCTCTTATTGCAAAAGCAACCCTGAAAACAAAGGAGAAAAACAGAGATATGAAGTGATCTGACTTCAGACTTGACTATAAAGGAAAAGTACTAAAAACAATATAGTGTTGGCACAAAGATAGATACATGGATCAATGGTACAGAATCAAAAGCCCAGAATTAAATCAATGTACACAGCAGCACCTAATCTATGATCAAGCAGCTATGACCATAAAATGGGGGAAAGGGTCGCTTTATTTTTTTTATTTTTTATTTTTTTTTAAAGATTTATTTATCTATGCATACAAGCTGGGGTATAGGCCAGAGGCGTGGGGTGGTGAGAGGGTTCACCAGAGACATGCTGGGGAGCAGAACAGTCAGACAGAAACACACTGCTGAGGGGAGCAGCGGGCGAAGCAGGGGAGGTCTGCCGCAGCATGCAGGAATCTCCCTGGCCGGGTGTCGAACTCGCATCGCTGCTGACAGCTCCACAGGGCAGCGCTCAACCGCTGCGCCACCAGGAAGGCCCCGAAAGGGTCGCTTTAATAAATGGTGCTGAGAAAATTGGAATTGAAAAGCCACACATAAAAGAATGAAGTTGGATTACTTGTTAACACCATACACAAATAACTCCCAAACGGTTTAAAGATTTAGGCCTACAGCAATAACATACAACGAAGAAAATAATGGTGACATGTTCAATGATATCAACAATAAAGATATTTTCTTTTGTTGAGTGAACCTCTATGCCAAGAGAATTTAAAACAAAAATGAACAATTGGGATTACCTCTAGTTAAAAAGCTTTTATAAAGAAAGTACAGGACAATTAAATAGACATCCTATTGAATGGGGGGAATAATAGACAATATATAACTGATAAGGAATTAATATCTGATATTATAAAGGTTTATACAATTCAGCAATTAAAAAATGAATAAATGGGCAACAGACTCCAAAGAGGATCTCCACAAGACCAAAAGGCATGAAAAATTATTTTAATAAGAGATGCAGATTAAAACTACAATGAATATCATCTTACACCCATGAGAATAGTGCCTATTTAAAAGACATCCAATAGCAAGTGTTGGAGAGGGCGTGGAGATAAAGGAACACTGTTACACTATTGGTGGGAATGTGAATTGGTGTATCCATTACAGAAATCAATTTTTTTTAAGATTTATTTATTTATGCATACAAGCTGGGGTACAGACCAGAAGCGTGGGGCTGCAAGAGGGTTCACCAGAGACAGAGTGGGGAGCAGAACAGGCAGATTGACAGAAATACACTGCTGAGGGGAGCAGCAGGCGAGGCAGGAGAGGTCTGCTGCACCATGTGGGAATCACCCTGGTCGGGCGTCGAACTCGAGTCGCCACTGCCAACAGCTCCACAGTGCTTAACCGCTGCACCACCTGGGAGGCCCCAGAAATCAATCTTATCTTAAAAAACTAAAAATGGAAATATCAAATGACCAAGCAATCGCTGTCTTCGACTATAAAACCATCAACTATAAAACCTCGACTATAAAACCATCAACAAACCCCCCCCCATGTTCTACAGTGTTCATGGCAGCATTATTTACAACACTTAGAACTTGGAAGCAGTCTAAATGTCCATCAGTGGGTTAATTGATCAAGAAATTGTGGTAGATCCACACCATGGACTATTATATAATCATAAGAAAGGATGCAGTACAACCATTTTCAACAAAATGGAGGGAATTTGAGAGAATTAGGTGCAATAAAGTAAGTCAGAATGATTAAAACAAATACTAGACATTTATATAGCAGATAACATAACACACTTTCAAAACAGTGAACATCAGTAAACACCTTGAGGGCCCCAAGATTAAGGGGAGGGAAGGAAAAGGGACAGGAGGATACAAGGGATGGAGGTGGGAGGAAATATCCTAAAGATATTAGTAAAGCAAATAAATAAGCAGAAAAGTAAATATTAATACTGACAATAGAAGTTATAAAGTAAAGAAAAAGACAGGAAATTCCTGGGGAAGTTTCCAATTGCAACTGCAGTGTATGTATATGTGTGAACATGTGTGTGTGTCTTAGAAGAGAGAAAGCAGTTTCTTAGTGTGCCAAAAAATAATTGAATTATGGTACTTGGAGGAATATAAAGTTTAAGTAAAGGCAAAATTGACTCATGGCCTGAACTCTTACATGTTATTTAAAACTCACTTTTAATACATGATTTTAAAAAATAGCCTTTTCATTGAGAAATTATTCACCTACCATAAATGTCATCCTTTTAAAGTATCCATGTCAGTGGTTCATAGATATTCACAGTTGTATAACCATTACCACCATCTAATTTCAGATTATTTTTATCACCCCAAAAGGAAACCCTGTACAAATTAATTATAACATACTATATATTATAGCATATAGTTACCCCATCCCCAGGTCTCTGGCAAACACTAGTATAATTTGTCTCTATGGATTTGCATGTCTTGGACATTTCATATAAATTGAATCATATAATATCTGAACGTCTGTGATTGACTTCTTAACAGTATTTTCAAGGTTCATCCATATTGTAATATGTATTAATGCTTAGATTTTTTTGCCAAATAATACTCTATTGTATGGAGTATATATTATATTTTGTTATTCCTTCATCACTTGATGGACATTTGGGTTGTTTCCATTTGGAGGTTACTATGAATAACTCTATTAGGTACTTTGGGATGCATGTTTTTATCATGAAAGGGCATTGAATTTTGTCAAGTACTTCTGCATCTATTGAAATGATCATAGATATTTGTCCTTTATTCTATTGATGTTTACAATTACATTTTTACTGGTTTTCATGGGCCTCCCTAGTGGCACAGTGGGTTAAATCTCAGCGCTATGAAGCTATCAAGAGCCACTGCAGCACAAGTCCTGTACCCAGTCAGAGAGCTTCCCACATGGCACAGCAGACCTCTCCTGTCTCGCCCGCTGCTTCCCTCAGCAGTGTATTTCAATTGATCTGCCTTCCTGCTCCCCATACTGTCTCTGGTGAATCCGCTCAACACTCCCCACCCCCACACACCTCTGGCTTGCACCTCAGCTTGTATGCATAAATAAAATAAATCTTTTAAAAAAATACATTTTTACTGGTTTTCATATGTTAAATCAACCATTATATTCCTGGAATAAATTCCACTTGCTCATGTGTATGTTACTGGAGTTCACTTCTGAAAGATATTTATGTCTACATTCATAAAGAATATGTGTATATAGTTTTCATTTCTTATGATGCCTTTGATTTTAGTTATCAGGTTAATACTGGCCTCACAAAATGAGTTGGGAAGTGTTCCCTCTTCTGCTTTTTGAGAGAATGTGAAGAACTGATATTCATTCTTTAAATGTAGAATTTATCAGCAAAGTCGAGCCTCCCTCGTGGCGCAGTGGTTAAGTGCTGCACTGTGGAGCTGTCCAGAGCGGAGAGGCAAGTTCCACGCCCAGCAGGGGAGATTCCCACATGGCGCAGCAGACCTCTCCTGCCTCTTCCGCTGCTCCCCTCAGCAGTGTATTTCCATCGATCTGCCTGTTCTGCTCTCCACTCTGTCTCTGGTGAACCCTCTTGCTGCCCCACGCCTCTGGCCTGTACCCCAGCTTGTATGCATAAATAAATAAATCTTTAAAAAAAAAGAATTTATCAGCAAAGTAATCTGGTCCTGGGCATTTCTTTTTGGGTAGTGTTTTGTTGTTGTTTTTTTTTAATTATGGATTCAATTTCTTATTGCAGCTCTATTTAGACCATTTTGCCCAGATTTTCCAAGAACTAAGTTTGGGTTACATCAGTTTTCTCTAATTCTTTTTAAAATTCTCTTTTCAATTTGTTTTCACTCAAATCTTTATTATGGACTTCATTTGTAAATATGCTATTAAATGTTTGCACAATATTCCATCATGTGGATGTGTTATAAATTACTTTCCAATTTTGCTTACTATCTTTGGAGATGTAAGTTTTCTTTCCTCCATTTTCCCCATTATAAATTATACCTAAGTGTAAGCATTTTCTGTTTCAAATTCTTGTATAAGGTAGTAGTTAAGAGAAAGAGCCTTGGAGGGACATGCAGGTCTTTCAACTTATCCAGCAATGTGACCTTGAACACGTTACTCATTTTGAGACTTCTTCATCTGTAAATGTGGGGATGTCAGCCCTTCCTAGGTACATAGGTTATGTTATTACTAGAATAGTTTTCTATAGTTGAAATATCTAGAGCAGAAGATGTGACCATTTCTAATGAAATTTGATACATAGAGGAGTATTTTTTACCAGTACTTCTGGTAAAAAAATAAAAAAGAGAAATGAATACCTGTATGGACAGAGTCACTTCAAAACTCTGAGATAGATATTTGAGTATGGTTGTCTTTTTTAATATGTTAACTCGGCTAGGCTATATTCTGAGTTATTCGAATACTAATCTATGTGTTGCTTTGAAGACATTTTATAGATGTGGTTAAATATCACAATCAATTGAGTTTAAGAAAGGAAGATTATCCTAAATAATGTGGGTAGGCCTAATCAAGTCATTTGAAAGGACTTAACAGTAAAGCTGAGTCTTCTCTGAAGAACAAATTCCATCCCAGAGTTCCAAACTACCCTTTCCAAGGATTTCAGCAGACTTCGAACATAGTTCAGCCTTGCTCTGCCAACACCCACAATCAATTCCTGGCAGTAAATCTCTGTCTCCTACAGACTCTTCTTTGAACTCTGCCTCTTGTAAGAAGGGTCAGATTTACTGAAAAAACATTAAAGATTCTAAGCCTCTTCCTGTGTTTATTAAGGCTATAGGCTAATTTACTGAATATTTATTGCATAGCTACTACCTGTTGGTTATTGTTCTAATTGCTGGGGCTATGAGGAGCAAACAGAAGAGAGAAATTTCCTATCTTCATGGAGGTTACATATTGATGATGATAAACCACTTGACCACATGTTGTAGGAGATAAAAAGGTGAAGTTGATCTTCTTGCCTGGAACTTGTAATTAGTCTGTGAATATTTGAATCAGTATGGAGAAAGGTGAAGGTGAGCAAGTTTTTTATTTGTAGGAACACATAATTTCTAATGAAAAGGTAAAATCAAGTATTTGGGGAGAACAAAGGATCTATTAGGTACTCCTTGAAGGAATATTTGAGATCTGTAAGGTCCCAAGTCTTCTTTAAATATGTGTATATTTTTAAAATGAAACTAAGTTCATACATTGACTTACAGCCCTAAAGAAATCGCATGAGCTGGAAAAATTGTAAAGGGAACTTTTAATATCACCTCAAGAGTTTTCACTTTGATTGTCTTTGATGTGAATATAAGCTTTTTGAGTGTATTTAAGAAGAGTAGTGACAAAGGACAACGTGGAAGAAGTGAGATGTCCCTGGTGTTCTTCACCTCAAATCCTTGTCCTCTTTCCTTTTGTCTGCAGTTGTGGAATTTGCAGAGGTTTGGGCTCAGGACTGGGTTAGATTACAGGTAACCTCATAGTGGAGGCATGTTTTGGATCAACTCCCTTTTGCAAAGTTCATGAAAGTCTGTGGCAGTGGGACTCAATCAGTATTGCCTTCATTTACCAACAATTTGCAATTCTGGCGAGGTCTTTTTGCTTTGAATTTAAAAAAAGATACAGTAAGAAGCACAAATGGTTCTTTTTTGTTATTCCCATAAGGAAGCAACTGCCTTCAGTAAACATAAGCTAGCTATCAGCATACGGCAATCTTACGATATTGACTATGGTTTTATAGCATGATGAAAATCTACCAGCTTTAGGGTGACATTCAGGTGTCTGTCTGATCTACAGTCTTTTTACTGAGCAATTCTTGTTCAGTGCCAGGAACCAAAAGGAAATAGTTGATCACCTGTAGCTGGAATTGTTCCTCATTTGCTCTAGAAGCCAAAACTGCCAGCTCTGAAAATAGGTCACAAGTGACTAACAGTCCCTGAGAGGCTTAAAGGAAGTGGTTGAAAAGGTCAGGCTAAGTTTTAATGACTATATTGGAGGCCAGTGAATGATAGACTTTGAGGAGCTTCTCTGGTTGGCATCTGTAACAGCAATGTGGAAAGGAGACAGAATGACAGGTGTGGAGATGTCAACCTGATGCCAGAACCCATAAAACTGGTGTCTTTACTTTGCTGTGCAAAAGGCACATGTCTACATAGGGCAATAATCTTGCAGGATTCAAGGGATGATCACAGTGGATTTGTAGCATTTTAACTTCAAAAATCTAATACAGTCTCACCAAGAGGAGAGTCCAGATTGGAATGAATTCATCCTAACCCTAAAATGTAGGGATCTCATGAAGTCAAATATGTTTCCATTAATACATGTTTTCACTGACCATTTGCTCTGGTTTATACCTTAGTGTTATTTCACTGACACAGTTGTTATAGTAGAAATATTAGGGTACAGTTACAACTCAGCCATTAATTTTTCACTTGTCCCATTGGCCCACAACACAATTTCACAATTTCAGAACCAGCTTAATTCTGGATACTACCAGTATCCAAATAATAACCATTGTCTTACCCATACAAACAGGCAAGGTAATATATAGCAAAGATAAGCACACTTTTTCTTTAAAGGGTCAGATAGTAAATATTTTGAATCCTGACATTGTAAAACAACAGTAATTATACATAACTTGTAAATGAAAGAGCACAGCTGTATTCCAATAAAACTCTATTTATAAAAACAGGCAATTAGCATTGACCTTAGAGGATTTGCTTGAACTCAAGCCACGTTCAAATCCTGGCTCTGTTACTTGCTAGCTCTGTGACCTTCGAGAACTTTGTTAACTTCTTTGTGCTTTGGTATTTTCATCTAAAAGTTGCTTATTATGGGCCTCTCTGGTAGTACAAGGGATTAAGTCACAGCACTATAAAGCTATCCAGAGCCACTGTAGCACAAGTTCGATCACCAGCCAGGGAGCTGACCCACATGGTGCAGCAGACTTCTCCTGACTTGCCTGCTGCTCCCCTCAGCAGTGTATTTCAGTCAGTCTGCCTGTTTCTGCTCCCCACTCTGTCTCTGGTGAATCTTCTCAACTTCCCCTCCCACAACTCTAGCCTACACCCCAGCTTTAATGCATAAATAAATAAATTTTTAAAAAGTTGCTAATTATACTTATCTCACATTGTTGTGATAGATTAAGTTAGCAAATTTGTAAAGTACTTAAAGAGCGCCTAGGAGATAAGCAAGTATGTGAAAGGATTTCTTAGATAATCAGCCATCCTGTGAGGTGGGCACTGTTATTCCCACTAAGATTGAAATTCAAAGAAATATTTCTCTCTCTATCTCTCTATCATCTATCTATCTATCTATCTATTTACCTACCTATGTATGTTACTGTTAAGAAAGTTAAGTCTGGAACCTAGTTTTCCAATTTCCAATATAAATGCTCTTTTCTCATCAGAGGTGAAATCATTATATCTAAACAGAGGGAAATTCCCTGTGAAGTCTAGGAGGCAGGTCTTGCCCCTAAAACCATCATTTTAAAGGATTGCTTGTGCTTCTCTGCTCCCTGTCTACACAAAGACTTACTATAAGCTGCAATGTGTGGGAGTCAATTTGTATTGGCTCATTAGAGCAGATTGCTAAATTTTAGGAATGTCATGAGCTGCTTAAACTGTTGGTAGCTTGAAATTGGCTGTGGTGGGAGTATTTACACCATGAAATTGGCAGGTGCTACAAATAGGGCTTATTTTCTCTTAAAGGACCAGTTAACGAGCATATGCCCGGTCTTATGCCATGAGCGAACAATCCTCCAACAGAGACCTTATGTTCTAAACCATGAGTTGGGAAACAATATTCAGTGGCATGTGATCCACCATATCCTAGGGCACTATGGCCTGAGAAGAATGCCTGGCTCATAGCTAGTGCTTTGTGGCAGAGATTTAAAAAAAATTTACACACTTTGCTTAGCAACAGAAACAAGTCAGTGGTGGCCCCTGGACACTGATTTCTAGGCATCTGACTCACCATTCTGCTCCTTGTTCCTGTTCCAACACATACACACACACACACACACACACACACACACACACACACACACACACGCATGTCTGCATTATTCAAGTTAAATAGGGACAGGATGACCTACGAAGAGCCAAAGGAAAGAGAGTTTACTGGGCAAACATCATAATTGCTTTTTTTTACTAACCACTTTTTCTAGGAAAGGCAGTGAGTAAGGGGGTATTGTTTTAGTCTTTCTTAACATGAAGCTTTCCTAATCTAAACATGTGTGTGCTAACCTTTTGTGGAAACAGCAGAGGAAATACAAAAGGGGACTGAAGTCAGTCAGAAGAGCTGGTAGACAAGTTGCTTCTTCTCATGAAGTTGTAAGCCTCAGTTTTCTTCTCCATAAAATGGGAATCATAGCCATTTCCTCACTGTTCTGACATAGTGGTTATGAAAATCAGTAATAATTTGTTCTTTCCTTATTTGGCATACTTATTACTATAATGAACTACATCATATACCAGGTCCTCCACTGAGGGTCTGGTGATGGCTTAGTTAGGTCTTGTTCATGGGGAATTGAAAGTCAGCATTTTTTTTAAAGATTTATTTATTTATGTACACAAGAGTTGGGGTGCAGGCCAAAGGTGTAGGGGGTGAGAAGATTAACTAGAGACAGAGTGGGGAGCAGAACAGGTAGATTGACTGAAGTACACTACTGAGGGGAGCAAGCGGGCAAGGCAGGAGAGGTCTGCTGTGCCATGTGGGAATCTCCCTGGCTGGGGTTCGAACTCATGCTGCAGTGGCTGTGGATAGCTTCATAAGCTGAGACTTAACCCCTTGCACCACCAGGGAGGCCCAAGAGTCAGCATTATTAAATAGATATTAAAAAGAGCCTGGATCCAGAGAATGGAGCACTGTGGTTTCATTGGTCCTGTGCGTAAAGAGTTTGGCCCAGGACCAAGCTGATTGGGTTGAATCCTGATTGTGCTATTTACCAGTTCTGTGACCTTATGTGAATTATTTAACACCTTTTCCTATTCTGTAAAATGGGATTTTAAGCTTTCCTTAGTTTAATCTGTCAACAGTGATGATAATAGAACCCAGTTCCTAGGGTTGTTCTAAATATTAAATGAGATGATACATGTAAAATTGCCTTAGTTTCTTTTCTATGAATAAACACACAATGGTAATGACTACTCTTTGTATGGGCATTATTGTGATGCTTAAATAGCACACGAGAGTACT
>PVIJ01001464.1:166500-198429 GCA_004024925.1 Scalopus aquaticus | reverse complement strand
ACTTCTCCAAAGAAGAAAAGCAAATGGCCAACAGGTACATGAAAAAATGTTCAACATCACTTATAATCAGGGAAATGCAAATCAAAACCACAATGAGATACCACCTCACCCCAGTGAGAATGGCGCACATTAATAAAACAGGCAACAACAAATGTTGGCGAGGATGTGGAGAAAAAGGAACTCTACTACACTGCTGGTGAAAATGCAAATTGATCCAACCACTATGGAAAGCTGTATGGCATTTCCTCAAACTGCTAGAAATGGAACTTCCATATGACCCAGCAATACCACTACTGGGAATATACCCAAAAGACACAAAAACACTAATCCGAAAGGAAACATGCACTCGCATGTTTATTGCAGCACTGTTTACAATAGCTAAGGTATGGAAACAACCCAAATGCCCAAAAATAGATGACTGGATCAAGAAGATGTGGTACATATTCACAATGGAATACTATTCAGCATTCAAAAAAGACAAACACATGCAATTCGCAGCAACATGGATGGACCTAGAGGGAATCATACTCAGTGAAATAAGCCAGAAAAAAAGAGAAAAATATCGAATGGTTTCACTTATAACAGGAATGTAGGGGAGCCAAATAAGAAAGCAACATTCAGCAGGGAAGGAGGGGAGGGGGAGGGCTCAAGAGGGGGGAGGAGGGTAGCACGGAGGACTATGGTGATGGCTCCACAGGTGAACAGGTGGTGATAACTTATGGGGAATACATAATAATGTAAAAGATACGAATAACAAAAATAAATATTATATTAAAAAAATAAATAAAAATAAAAGGAAGGACATTTTTAAAAATAAGAAGCAAAAATCCATAAAGAGAAAAAATATAGAAACTATAAATGAATTCAAGGCCTGGCTCTGTGGGAAGAATTTAACACAATTTGATAGCTATATCATTTACCAATAATAAATATGAGAGAAAACAAAAAAGAGAAAATGCACAAATGCATAAAATAATAAGAAGGGAAGTGACTACAGATAATGAGAAAATGCTTTGCATATCAAAAGAAAATGCTTTGCAAACCTTTGTTAATAACTTTTAAAACTTTGATTTTTTTCAAGAGGAAATAAATGCAAGGACTACAAATTGTGGAAGAAATTGTGAATGTTACAAAAATTTCTAAAACGCTTCTGACACAGAAGGTGTCTTTGGTAATTTTTTCATTCTTCCAAGAATCAGATTATTTCAGTATGATCTAAATGTGTTCCAGAGCAACACACAAAAAAAGGAATTCCCTTCAAATTTCCCTATGACCTGGGCATATGTGTGATAGTAACACCAAACACATTCTCTCTGACTCTACTTCTCTCCCTCTTTTCCCCATTTTCTCTTCTCACAGAAATTGTGAATGATATATTAGCAGAGAGAATTTAGCAATGCATCAAAAGAATAGTACAACACAGCCAAGTGGAAATAACTCCAAGAATGTATCTAATTCAAAATTTGAAAATTCATTGATTTTTTTTAAGTCACTCATATCACAGTGGATGCTAAAAGGAATTTGACTAAATTCAGGGTCTTGTCCTTAAATTTTTTTCAAGATAGTTTCAGTATTGTAATCCAAATTTGGCAAAAAGAATGTGTAATATATGAAAAGTTGTACTAAAGGAGTAGTAAACACATAAAAATAAAACATAAAGGAATAAACACTATGTTCTGCAGGTATATAAAATTTAAAAACTATATTAAAGAGCATTAGTGTAATTTGATAAATGAAAACACATGTTTTGGGTTACCAAAACTCAGTACTTAAAGGCTATTCATTTTCCTCAAAATAATCTATAGTATATGTGTATTTTATTCAAAATTGAAATAGTATTCCTTTAATATTTATAAATTATCCTAAAACTAATTTTTGAGATAGATACATAAAACAAAAACTGTGGAAGGATTTAGTAGAAAGGAGGTATAAGGATACTTACTGTACTTAATGTTAAACTTTTTATACTATTGAAAACAGAACTGTTACAGGAGACACAAAAACATTCTGAACTGAAAGAGATTAAAGTAGTCAGAAATAGACCCAAGGAGGGCCTCCCTTGTGGCACAGCGGTTAAGTGCTGCACTGTGGAGCTGCGGGCAGTGGCCATGCAAGTTCGATGCCCAGCTGGGGAGATTCCCACATGGCGCAGCAGACCTCTCCTGCCTCGCCCGCTGCTCCCCTCAGCAGTGTGTTTCCGTCTCTCTGCCTGTTCTGCTCCCCACTCTGTCTCTGGTGAACCCTCTCACCGCCCCACGCCTCTGGCCTGTACCCCAGCTTGTATGCATAAATAAAATAAATCTTTAAAAAAAATAGACCCAAGGATATGTGCTAGTTAAGTATGTAATAAAAACGGCATTTCAAATTAGTGAGATGAATAGGATTTCTAATAACATTGAGATGACCAGCTAGACATTTAGGGAAAAGAAAGCTGAATCCCTTATGGGAATATAACTTCTAGGTAGATCAAAGATTTAAGTATATAAAAAAAGATAAGGAAAGGAAAGCTACTGTATAATATTAGAAGAAAATACAGATGTATAATTTTATAATATTAGAAAAGGAAAACCTTTCTAATCAATGTAAGTAACTGAGGAGCCATACTTAAGTTCTTAGGTTTGGTTGCTTAATAATGTAAAATTTTTATATCATGAAATAAGCTTTAAAATTAAGCTGGGAAATATATAAGAAAGAATTAACACAGTTAAAATATAAAGAGCTCTAGTATATCAGTGAGACACTCAATCACCACAACAGAAACATGAGTATATAAAATAATAGGCAGTTCACAAAAATAGTAATGCAAGGACTGATAAACATGTGGATGAAAGTCACTCACTAATAGAAAGGTGGCAAAGAAATTGTACATATTATTTTCACTCATGAAATTAGCCGATGTTTATGTGGCTGTGGGGAGCACTAAAATGTCTACTAGTCTTATTGGTGGGAATATAATTCTGTGCATTTTTGGAAGACAGTGTGGGAGTATGTGTAATATCTTAAATTAGATACCAATGAACTAACAACTTCTAGAAATTTATCCCTGGAGGTCATTGTAAAGGTTAAATTTATTTCTATATGCATATGTGTATATATATAAAAATGTATATGTATCTCTGTGTGTGCCTCTCTATGAGGGTTATCATGAACGTGTTTAAATAATTTATGAATGTCCCTTAGTATGAAAATAATTTAGTAAATATGGTATAAATTTTCTCCCAGTCAGTATCTCTTTGTTTTGTTTAATGTCTCTTTTGCTGTACGGGAGCTTTTTAGTTTGATGTAGTACCAGCTGTTTATCTTTTCCTTCACTTTCTTTGCTTTGGGGGATGAGTCTTTAAAGATGTTACTGAGATGTATGTCATATGTAGTGTTTTACCTATATTTTCTTCTATATATTTTATGGTTTCAGGTCTTATGTTCAATTCTTTTATCCATTTTGAGTTGGTTTTTGGGCATGGTGTGAAGTAGTAGTCTAGTTTAATTCTTTTGTATGTGGTGGTCCAGTTTTCCTAGCACCATTTATTGAACCAACTCTGCTTGTTCCATTGCATATTCTTTGCTCCTTTATCAAAGATTAGTTGTCAAAGAGCCAGTTTTTCCTCTCAGTTTCCACCCTCCTTCTATGTTGTGGCTTCATTTGTCGGGTCTTCTCCTCACAGTGGCGAGATGGCTGCCACAGTTTTTTGCCTGAAAGAGAAAATCTTTCCATTAAAATCACAGGTCTGGGGGGCTTAACTTAGGACATGTGTCCATACCCATGTCAACACTACGATCTTGAGAATGTAAGACTCTGATTGGTGTAAGTTTGTGTCTTTGCTCTCCCTGCCCCGCCCCCCAGCAGCCACTGTATCTATAGTAATGCCGAAAGGCATTTGGGTGACAGTTGGGTGGGACAGGGAAAAGAGAATGATTCTTTCTAAAGGAAAAAGTATGGTGGCATTGACTAGGGAAGGGCAAATGGAAGCCTGGCCACTGAAAAAGCAGAACAAGTTTACACCTTAACGATCTTAACATCTCAGTGATGTGTTTGGACATAATAATTTTTTTCTTCCTACTTTTGTATATTGTAAGAATTTGCCACTTTTTAATTATGAAAAACTATTAGCATGTAGCATTTTTATATTTAGATAATATAATCCTTTTCTCTCTGAAATTTTGACAGTTTGTTTGTCAAGGGCAAATTCATTCGCCAACAGTATAATTTGTGTGGTGGAAGGAGCAAGGTTCAAGGTACTTCACAAAGAGAAAGAGTATTTTATTTTAAAGATTTACTTATTTATGCATACACTGGGGTACAGGCCAGAGGCGTGGGGCGGTGAGAGGGTTCACCAGAGACAGAGTGGGGAGCAGAACAGGCAGATTGATGGAAATACACTGCTGAGGGGAGCGAGGCAGGAGAGATCTGCCAGATGTCAAACTCGCTTCACCACCAGCGAGCCAACAGCTCAGCGCTTAACTGCTGTACCACCAAACCCCCCACCCCAGAGAAAGAGTATTTTAAAATTTAGATTTCCACACGTGCAACATGGTGGCTCTTCATCCTTACTGTGAATCCTCTTGGGAAGCAGACAGTGACCAGCCTTAGTTTTCAACACCACCAACAACTGAAAGTCCAAGCCATTTCCATGTCAGAGGCAATGTTTGTGTCTTCATGAATTTACTTTGGGTTACAAACATTTTATGATTTATAATGATGTTTATGTTTTTAAGCTTCACATACCCTCTCCAACCTCAGGCTTGTCAGTAGGGCCTCTGATCTCTGTTGAGATGGATGGAATCTGGGAATCAGGATCAAGGACATGAGTTGACGTTGTTCAAAAAGAGAGAGAGAGTGTGTGTGTGTGTGTGTGTGTGTGTGTGTGTGTGTGTGTGTGTGTGTCTGTGTGTGAGAGAGAGAGACAGAGAGAGAGAGAGAGAGAGAGAGAGAGAGAGAGAAAATACCCCTCTCCTTATCTACACTGATTTATGTGCCTTTTCTGCAGCTTGCCCCAGGAGCCAAAATTGCTCTTGGCACTCTAGTATCTGGCAATTCCAAATATTTAGTACATCTATTACTTTTACTTAAACACAGCCATCTCATTCGCCCTTGAGTTCATGGCTGTAGTTTTTAATACAGCCACACTACAGGGTGAGCCGTGATGCTGTTTCCCTAGAACCCTAGTACTAGCCTGATTCATATGTTATGTTCCATTATGTTATCAATTAATTGGGAACTTAACTGAACTCAGACTCTACCAAGCACCTCCAACTGCGTACCCTCTTCTCGATCCTCCTCTGACTCGGAGCCCAGCGGCTTGCATTTTTCACATTTTTAGGTTTTACTTCTTTGGTTATGTATCTCTCTTGCTCTCTTGCTCTCTCTTTCTCTCATTCTGTCTTTTTTTTTTTGAATAACCATTTCTTTTTTATATAGAAGAACTGGGGTGTAGGCCAGAGGTGCGGGCGCAGGGCTGAGAGGGTTCACCAGAGACAGTGGTGAGCAGAACAGGCAGATCCACTGAACCACACAGCTGAGGGGCGCAGCGGGCAGGCAGGAGAGGTCGCTGAGTCTTTGGCTATGTCTCTTGTCAGAGTCACTGGCACTTGGCAAGTGGACAAAGTGATGAGGTCACATAAGCATTTCTAAGAACAAAACAGCTTTTTGGTAGAGAAAAGTATCACTCCTGCTACCTTTACCCTTACCAGAAATACAGTAACACAAGATGTCTCCATTTTAAAGAATTTGCATACTAAACACTTTCTTTGTACTGCAGAATCAACCCGGTGAGTTGGGTTGACCTCTGCACAGCAGTCAAAACCTTTATGTGCCAAGTGTGGCCTTCTGCCTCAACATCAGGGTGTTAGCAGCTGAGCCCCTCAATGTGCTTTTCTGCAGGGTGGCAATTCCCCTCAACCACCTTCTCTAGATGTAAGACCCATCAGTGACAGGGGAACCCTTTGGGTGTTGTGGCGTTAATGCCTGTAGCATGGCCTAGAGGCATTATGTGACTACTTTTTTTTAATGTGCAAGAAGAACATGATGTTTTAAGGTTATTGATTCGGAGGTCCAAAACTTCAGCTCTGGAAGAAAACAAGACTCATTCAAATGTGTTTTGAATCATCATTTATTCTAGAGCATCTGGCAAACATAAACTTGGACGTATGGGAGAACCTCCATGTTAACAATGGCCACTTTCCAAAGAACAGCGAGGGACATACATTTAAAAACAACAACGAAAAAGCACAAACCACAATCATCTGTTACAGAAGTAATGACTGCAGGAATTATAAAGGATGGCGATAATAAGCGGAAGGTTATGCCTTTAAGTCCTGCCAGTGAAATCCAATTTAATGAAATGAGGGTTTAATTAGGAAAACAAAGATGACTTTCACTTCTATTTTTAATTTTACGAGTGAAAACTAAGCCTCAGAAATAGGAAAGGTCCAAATAAAGGCATCACATAAGAATAACTTAAACTCCTTTTCTTGTCCTGGTTTGTGGGGGGTTGGGGAGCATTACAGCAAAGAATCATTTGGCAGGCAATAGATAAATACAAGCAAACTGCCAGTCCTTGACTTTGCCTTAAGTGGGAAAATACACGATGAAGACGAGACGGAAACAGCCTGAGTTAATAAACACGGAGGCAATTATTGCTCTTATTTATTGGCTGATAAAGCACATCTTGCTTAATACAAGGTGCTGCGCTGGAAAGCAGAAAGGCAATTAAAGCCCCAAAGTGGAGACGTTCTGAGAGTTGAAATCCTGCAGAGAGTATTTTCAATTACTCCAGGAAAGAAAAAATATCTTATGTAGAGCCAAACGTATGAAAGAATTTCACTAAGTAAAGATTGTAATTCCAAAATGAGTGTTGTCCCTTGGCCCCGCATGGCAATAATGTGTTGAACCTGAAGAAAGACTTTAAGCTAACACATGAAAAACAAATTAAGATAGTTAACATCAAGTTTATTATGATTTTTGTATCATTTTAAAACTTTTTTTTTCTGGATGAGGGGCTGTTGGAAGGTGATGAGGAGGGAGGAAAGAGTTACAGAAAGAGAAGTGCCCCACGGTTAAGTACAAATTGGTTCAGTTAGTTAAGAGCAACTCTGTGGGAGGTCTGTATCATCTTTTTTACATTTTGTCATCGTGCTCCCAAAATGATTGGCCTTTCTTTCCCTAAACTGGCAACTTGATGTGGCTCTGTTCCTCTATACCCGTCTGTGTGGGCATACAGTCAAACCAAAAAGTTGGAAAAAATTCTTGCCTGTCTCCAGGACATTTTAAAGCTAATCTATTTTACTTTACATCATCATTAAGGAAGATTATTTAAACAGAGGCACAGTCTACTTTTTGAATATCCTACCCTGGGACTAAAATTAGCAACTAAAGCCTTGAATTTAAACCATTCCAGGTTTTGGATCCAATCATATTAACCTTTCTACCAGTTTTCCTGCTCGGTTTAATCTGATAGCCCCAAGAGATGGGTCCTCAAGGAGGGCCTGAGCTATGGGGGGAAGGAAGTGGTTAAGAAGAAGTACATTTCTTGGCAGAGTGTCTGAGCATGTAGTGACCTTACTAGGGGCTGCCAGAGTGTCCCTCTATCTAAAAGGAAAATTTAGTGGTGTCAGAAGACCTGGCAGCTCTAGGAAACCTGATACTTCCACATAAATTCACTCTACAGGGATGCATTTGTTAATTAAACATTTTGTGGTGAGAGGACACCTCACGGGCAGAGGTTTGTGTTAGGCATTTCTGTATGGTGGGAGAGGGGGAGATGTGCTCTTTGATTGCAAGAGACCAACCTCACATTTTCCAGGTCCTGTCAAGAGGACAAATGAAAACCCACATACTAGAGGTGTAAATATTTTAAATGCATGGGAACTCTTTAAGCAACTCTATTGAGATATCTTCGACTATATTTAAGGTATACAGCTTGATCCATAAAAATCAAACTCTGTGCTTTTCTAACATTGAGTATGTAAAGAACTAGCAACCTGCACCAGGCCTGTGAAATCTAAACCTACATAGATGAATTGTTTAATATTTCAAGATGTTCATCAATTACCATGAGCAACTCTCATGAATATCATAGCACTAGCACTAGAAGTCAGAACACCAATGGAAGCAAGAAAAGAGAATCTTAGTACTACAAAGAAACAATTATTTCTCATGCAAAAATCAATTGCATCCATACTCTATAACAAGGAGGACTGATGATTCCTTTATTTGTACTCTTCCGTAAGCACAGCTTTGCTCTCTAAATCTTCCCCTGCAGAGGAGCATTTGCTTCTGATGTGGGCACCGTTGCAGCCACCTACCTTTCAAAACCTTCCAAGTTCAGTCATGTTTGTTTCAGGACATAGAAAGGTGGCCATGACGTTCCCTGGATCTTACAACATGGTGTTTTAGGGTGCCAGACTAAAAGCACGCCAGTCTTCAGGGTTGAATCTCAAGGGACTGAGCCCCCAGGTGTTCTTTAATAACTTTCTCATGTAGGTGTCTGTGGTTCATGGAGCCTGCTAAAGTATAGATCCTGGGTTCTGAACCCCTCTTGCCCAGGCCAAGGATAGTGCTACCGCAGAGCTTCTCACGTAACAACAGAAACAAATCATGACTTCTAGCAGAAGACTAAATGAAGGGGTGCTGTGGCAGACAGTTAACCCTAATACCCCGCTTTTATTGGCTCTCTCCGTGCCGACCTTACCAGTGCTTTATAGTCATCATTTCATTAGAATCTCAGAAAGCAGGAGGATTGCAAAATGTAGAATAGAGGTATATAAACATTAGGTCACTTGCCCAAGTTTGTGACTGTCAGTCAGAGGCAGTTTTAAGTAGAAGTTTGCTGGATATAGCCATATACCAAATTTTATTTGTATTTCAAAATATGTTCATGATAGGCACTGATTTTTTTTTCTTTAGCATTATGCTCTTGGCAGGTTTTGTATTCTCAATAAAAGTATTTAGGGGAGAGAGAAAGAGAGAGAGAGAGAGTGAGAGAGAGAGTGAGAGAGAGAGAGAGAGAGAGTGTGTGTGTGTGTGTGTGTGTGTGTGTGTGTGTGTGTGTGTGTGTGTAAATAAAGGAGCCAGGTCTAAATATAGATAGAAATACCAAAAGCCAAAATTAGCCATGATGATCTTATAGAAGAACAAAGCAGGAAGATTTACACTAGTGGATAGCAACACCTATCATAAATCTGCAGTGATTAAAACAATATGGTGTTTGACAAAGGAGAAACAAATCAAGGAGAGAATTCAGAAACACACCCTCCCCCAAAAGGGCCTTTGATTTATGACAAAAGTGGTCCTGCCCAAAGCAGAGGGAAGGCAGCCTTCTCGATAAATGACTGTTCAGTTGATGTTTATAAATGGAAATAAGTGAAATTTGATTGTCAACTCACGTCATACCCCAACATTAGTTCAGCTGTTATGTTTCGTAGACCTAAATGTAAAAGGTAAAGACAGGTGCTCTAGAAGATAAAACACACACATATCTTCTAGCCTTAAGGGATAAAAACATATAGTTAGAAGAGATAATCACCCATCACAAAGAAAAAGACTTACAATGTGGACTACATCACAAGGAGTTATTTTTATTAAAAGACATCATTCACAGAGTAAAAAGTTTGGAGAGAAAGTGTTAGAAAACAATTTCAGTGTATATGTCTCTTGCAGGTATTCATATCTAGAATACACAAAGAATTCCTACACATCAGTAAGAAAAAAAAAGCAAACTGCACAATAGAATAATGGGCAAGAAATCTGAGCAAACACTTTATAAAAGAGGATATCCACATGTCCAACAAACATAAATGGGTACTTAAATCTTACTAGTCTTTAGGGAAATGCAAGCAAGTCAAAACCACAATGAAATATAACAACATAGTCACCAAAGTGGTAATTTTTTTTAATGATTATCAATACCTAGTGTTTATAGAGAGGTGGCTCTCTTATACTTTGGTAGAAAAGGTAAATTTGTCCCACCACTTTAGAAAGCTTTTCTGCAGTGTATATCAAAACTGAAAAAATTATTATTTCATATCTTAGTGATTTTATATATGCACCATAACACATGGACAAAAATGTTCCCAGTAGTAGTATTTGTGATAGCCCCATATTGCCCATCAATAGGAAAATGGGTAAATATGTGGTGTGTTTATGCAATGAAATAATGTTTATTGATGAAAATGAACTACAGCTTGATGTAACAGCATAGATGAATCTCATGAATGTTATATTGTGTGAGAGACATCAGACAAAAAAGCACATTATGCTTCATAAATTAAAAAAAAAAAATTACCGACTAGTCTATGGTGCAGATGTTAGTATTGTAGCTGCTGTTGGGTAGAAGGGAAAGGTAGGCCTTGGAGAGGTTCCTTACGTTCTTGTGGACCTGAAGAGGTCACTGTGTAGGATCTGTCAAGCTGTACGACTGCGATGTGCATGCTCAGCAAACGTCAAATCCTTTTAATACTAATGTTTAAATACTAATGTTTAAATACTAATACTGTTACTAAAATGTAATACTAATAATGTTTAAATACTAATACTAATGTTTAAATTAATGTTTAAATCCCTGTGAAGGGAATAACTGGTGATGAAATTGAGTCCTAGAGAATAAGAAAGAGGCACACGGCTGGGGAAACCGCCTGCCCTCTGCAAAGGTGAGAGCACGACGTCACTCTCACAGACGGGTAGTTGGATGGGTCTGCAGAATTGCGCTCATCCTCTGTCATGGGGAGGGGAGCATGACACCCACTAGATGCATTTGGAGGGACTGTGGGACTAGGGAAGATTAGGTTATGGGAGATGCTGTCCAGGGGATGCACCTGTGGAGGGAGGACAGCGTTGGGAGGAGAGAGCCCTGAGGTATTAGCTCGAAGGCACTGATCAGAAGGGAAGAGGGGAAAATGAAAGAAATGAAGAAGAAAGAGAGGAGGCCGTTGGACCCTATCTTGCCCTCCATCACTTCAGCAAGCCTCTCATGCATCAAGTGGTGAGAATTGAGGCTAAAAATGCCAAGGAAAAAAAGGACTTGGAATGAAGAAAGGATCTAAATTCAGTTGCAAAGTATTTAGTTGTGTGTGTGTGTGTGTGTGTGTGTGTGTGTGTGTGTAGACAACTTATATGTGTAGGGCTGCTTGTGGGTTCACGTAAGGAAATTGAATGGAAGGCACGGAGAAGTAGGGGGCTTTATTAACAAAGGGTATCCAAGAATAAAGATAATGTCAAAATTAAACAAACAAATTTGGCATCATTGGGGAATATTTTGCAGACATTTCTCCCCTTTAAGAAAATGGTTACATGCACAAAATTTAACTGATGGGACAAAAGGGGAGTGCAAAGAAAACAAAAGGGACTGTTGCATGTCTTCCTCTGTGCCCTGATTGTTACTAGGCACGGATGTACTACACTCACACCCAGAAATCATAACAAAAAGATAAAAATCACATTATACTGACCTTTTGTAATACTTTTGCATTATTGAGAAAGTGCCGCCCAGGTATTAAGTCTCAGCGCTGTCACCACTGTGGCCTGAGTTCCATCCTGGCCAGGAAGCTGACCACAGGGTACAGCAGACCTCTCTTGCCTCTACCGCTGCTCCCCCAGCAGTGTATTTCAGTCAGTCTGCCTGTTCTGCTCCCCACTGTCTCTGGTGAGACCTCTCACCACCCCACACCTCTGGCCTCCACCCCAGTTCTTGTATGCATAAATAAATCAATCTTTAGAAAAATAAATAGAGTGAAACTTTCAAGCTACTGAGCATCACACACACAGAGACTTGCACATGCACACAGAGCTGGTATCCCGGAGAGCCTCTGTGTGAGTACTGCACCTTTTTCCTTCAGCTCTTTGTGATGCACAGAAAAGGCTCAGTACCGTCAAGTGAGTCTTGTGTGTGGAAATTGTCTGAAATAGGAAAATATAAAATCTAAGGACAGTTCATGTCAGAGCCCCAATGAGCACAGTGCTGAACTAGAACGCGTGCTTTCCCAGGTGTGAGCCAGATGCTTTAAGATTATTTTAAGCTACTCTCTCTCTGACAAAGACTTTCCTTTCAACATATTCTCAAGAATTATATATCGATGATTCACACTTGTGTTGAACACATTCCAAATTGCCTGGGTAGGAGTTTCTTCTAACAAAGATCAAGAAAAGGCTTTTGAAGATTTATTTAACTGGTGTTTTATTGGGATTCATTTATTTTCTAGCATTTCAGGAGAACAATTTGAAAAAAAGGAAGTAGAGTAGAATATAAATTATTAAAAAGTCATCAGTGATATTAACTTAGAGTTTCTGAAGCAATAGAAAAAGAAGTAGTATTCTCATTTAAAAAATTCTTATTACATGAGATAATATTCAGCTCATTGTAATAAAAGATTTACTCTTGGGATAAACAGGAATGAAATAGCTGGGAAAAGAAATTTGATAGTGTAAAAATAGATGAATGATAAACTCCAATTGTCTTCCATAAGAGTATGACTAGGTCCACATAACAAAGAGATTAGTAAAATACATGATATACAGTTTATGGTCAGATTGAACAGAAATAAATACCATCTCATTATACCATAGGTAAAACAAAGACAATATTTGGACCTTTCCCCTGATTTCCCACTTGACCTCTGTCCTAAAAGTAAATATTAGAAAAAGACAGTACACACTCATCATATGGAAAGCATGCAGCTGTGGAGGTGGCTATGGCAGATGTCCCCGTGTTACAGCAGGGCGCTGGTGTAAATCCTAAGCCAGGGAAGCTGCTGCTGTACACTCGCATGCCCTGCAGTGGCCAAAACTCCACTATGGGAAGAGTAATGGGGGAGGCGACTATGTGGCAGCGAGGCATTTTTCCAGGCTAACTGGGACGTGACAGTACTATAGCAGAATCCTCCCTCCAAATCCTTCCTTGTTTCCAGCGACTACAGCAGAGAAATTTCACCTTGTGGCTTTTCCTAGTCTCAGAAAGCAATGCATCTCTGGAGAATAGTCCTAACTCTCGACTGCTTTCATCTGTGCCAGTGATGCGTTTGCCAGACATGTGCTAGAAGCTTCGGTAGGCTGTCTACCATGCAGTTATCATGACCTCATTAGGAAGATCTCCAGGACCACACCCATAAAGACCCTCCCATTATAAACATACCCACCGCACCCCTCTGGCTTTCAGAGCCCCCCATCTCTACTTCCCTCCATTCGGGTCCATCCCCATTTCTGACTTTTCACTCTGTTGTTTTCTTGTCTTGCATGCTCCTCCCCATCTTGTTTTCTCGTTCTTTCTCCCTCCACTTCCTCTTTGTTGACCCTTATACTTTTTGTCCTCTCTTTTCCCCTCTAGCACTCATCTACGTGGGATATTCTTTCAGGATTTAGGAGGGGGTGAATTCTTTGGGGATGGACATCCCTCTGAGTTTATTCATAGAGCCCATTTTCAGCGCTCTCCTCGGTGTTAACATCTTTGCTCCGCTACATACCTCATCTTCAGCCCATGTGGTACAAATACTTTTTGCAGGGGGGGAGGGGGTGCAGTGATTACAGAGGTAAACATCTTACAGGAAATCAAAGTCTTGTGTTATTGCCATCAGCACCAGGCTTAGGCCAGACTTTCATGGGTCTTCCCTTTTCACTGCCTCCTCTTTTCAAGGCTTCTGTTTAATTTGTGCTTAAAGTCAGTAAATTGTTTTCTGGTAGATGAGGCAAAAAGTCAGTTTTGACTCATAAAAATGGGGACAGTTCCTTGGAAAATCTGACCAGAAAATGTTGGTGGAGTTGCTCTATTCCTGAAGGCTCTAAAGGTCAAGAGAATGGACATCTCTCTCCAAGAGGAACAAAGAGAGAGGTGGCTACAACTCACAATTTAGCCAGAAGACAGCAGAGCTTGCAGCTGAGCTCACTGTGACGGGTACCTGGGGCTGTACAACAGACTGAAAGGCTGACATTATTAGGCCTAAAGCGTGTAGACGCGTCATCTCCCCACAACTGGTTTTATATGTAGGAAATAGTTGCAAGTGAGATGCCCAGAAAGAAAGCCCTTTGCAGTTCCATGGAGGGTATTCAACTCCCAGAGTGAGGGCAGCCGCCGCCCATACATGCAAAACCTTGCAGGGGAGATTTTTCTCCCCATGTTAATATGAACACGTGTCTGTTAGTGAAAACTGACCTACTGAATTATCCCTTTTCTTCCCTCCAAAATGCTGTTCTATTGTTACCCTCTGAATTATTTTATGATAAAAAGAGGAATAAATAAAGTGTTTGTCTATGTTGTTCTTAACATTAGTGTCAAATAAAGACAGATTCTCCTCTTGCTGAATCTAGACAAGAATTCATCATCTGCATGTTTCCTTACTTGAATGCTATTAGCTGTTTCACGATTCACAGTTTAGTAAGTGATCATGGAAGTCTTTTTTTGATTAACCCAAATTAAAGTTTACATTGCCTGCTTTTTTTATTTTTAAGTTTTCCTATTGGATAAAAGAAACACAGTTAGCTCTCAAAGGGAATTATGATAATGGAAATGACCCTAGCAAACATTCCTGGCACGAAAAATATTCAGTTTGCTAATTACAAAAGGAGGGGGAAAGCCATTATGTTGGATTAAAATCTCCATCTCTTAATAGGCAGCAAACTCAGCTTCTTGGTCTGAAGAATATCTTAAAATCAGTTGTTCTCTTTGTATCAGAGTCCAAAAAAGTCTGCCTTTAGAAAATTTACTTGAAAAATTCATGGAAAGTTCTAGCAATATATGAAAAAATTTTAAATAGTTAGGGGCAGTATCTGAGAATGAAAGGATGCAGTTAATTGGCTAAAGTGTGTAAGAATTCAGTTTCAGTAAAAAAAAAATTATATATATGAATATTTAAATCTCCTGACATTTTAAGATTTTTCCAAATGGTCATAGAATGTTCAAATGGTAAAGGACTTTAGTGGTTCTCAAATTTATCTCACTTCAAGTACCTTGAGAGCTTGTTAAAACAGGCTTTACCCCCTGGAATTTCTGTCTCAGTAGAATTTGCATTTGCAACAAATCCCAGCTGATGCCCATGCTGCTGAGGCCTGGCACGCACTGTGACAACCTCTGTTTGTTCAGTCCTCTTATTTACACACTTGCACGCTGCAGTTTCAGTACATTACCCAGTGCTGACCAACCCGTGAGTGGATAGGGTACAAAAAGAATCTGATATCTCTGTAGTTTCTAGTTTAATTCTTAGTCTTCTTCACCAGCATTGAAAACCCAAGTGCTGGACCTCCCTGGTGGCGCAGCGGTTAAGCACTGCCCTGTGGAGCTGTCAGCAGTGGCGACGCTAGTTCGACGCCCAGCCGGGCAGAGTCCCACATGGCGCGGCAGACCTCTCCTGCCTCGCCCGCTGCTCCCCTCAGCAGTGTATTTCTGATCTGCCTGTTCTGCTCCCCGCTCTGTCTCTGGTGAACCCTCTCGCCACCCCATGCCTCTGGCCTGTACCCCAGCTTGTATGTATAAATAAAAAATAAATCTTTAAAAAAAATGAAATAAAATAAAACACCCAACACACTGCAGCTCAGTGAGACGAATTGTTAAAGCAGACATACTGGCTAAACTTCTGGGAGCCATATAAATGTACAAGTTGTCATTTAAAAAACTATCTCTTGTAAACAATTAAAAATATAAGCTAACATATGCACATCTAATTTAAACATGATAGACTTAAAAACAATCCAATAAGACAGTCGGTTAGATTGCAAGCTTTAGGAAGTCAGGGATTATGAGTTAAATTGGTAAATCCTTAAAGATAACTAACTAGTTTTATATCTCTAATCTCACCCTTTACTCCTTTTAAAACTCATATATGTTTTTTAAAGAAAGGTCTTCTTTTCTCTCTACATTTATTCTCAACTTAGCTCAGTTGCAAAACCCCAGTCTTTTTGGCAGCTCCCTTCTCTTTAGGGAGCGATCTTTCTCTGACTCAGACATTTCTGCCTTTTCCCCTTTCTCGTGTAAGACCTCTACCTAAATTTTCCAGCTATATTTCAGCAAAAATATCCCTTCTTTCCTGTGTGGGTCATTTGTTTCTCTCCAGTTTATTTTCTATTCTGCAGTTTCCCTGCCCTTTCTTGGAAGAAAGACCTCTTACAGAATTTTCTTAGTCCTCAACATATCTATGCATAGTGATTTAGAGCTGTGTTGCAAATTTTCCTTAAATATGACTATTAGATTGAGAGAAAATGGTTATAAATACCCAGAATCTCTTCAAATGGAAACTTAGGTAAAACTTTAACTTACTACCTATCAACAAATGGATTATCCTGTTTTCTAGCTGAGCTTTTTGTGACCATGAACAGTTAAACACTAAATATTGTTACCAATTTAATGAATATTCAGTATTAACTAAAAGCATATGTATGAACTGGCCATCAAGTTAAATCAGCAGTTGTCAGCTTTTTAAAATAAAAATAGAGAAAAATATACTTTTGTTATCAAGCAGAGGAAGGAGATAATAATAAGAGTATTAACAAACAAAATTACAAACAGGAAAACAGCAAAAAAAAAAAACAATTAAACCAAAAGTTGACTCTTTGCTTAAAAACAACAATAAAATCGATATGTCTGCAGCAAAACTGATAAAGGTAAAAAGAGAGAGGAGACACAAATCATCAATATCTGGAATAAACCAAGGGCTATCAATACAAATTGTACAGACATCAAAATTGTAACAGGGGATACTATACAAACAGCTAGGAAAGAACATGTCCTAGCTCATTTTTTAAGGTTAGTACTACCCTGATACCACAGTCAGGCAGAGACAATACAGAAAAAGAAAACTGAAAGCCAGTATCTCTTGTGAACTTAAATACATAATCTTCAAGAAAATATGAATAAATGAAATCTAACAACATATAGAATAATTACATACCACATTTAAGTGGAATTTTTCCAGGTATGCAAGTTTAATATCTGGCAGTCATTCAGTGTAATCTATCAGTTGATGCTGAAGAAATACTCGACAAAATGTAACCCCCAATCAGTAAAAATCCTCAGCAAACTAGGAATAGAAGGCAACTTTCTTTATCTTGATAAAATGCATCTATAAAAGCCTACAGTTGTTATCATACTTAATGGTGAAATTATAATTGTTAGAAAGCAAAGATATCCAATCTTACCATTCTTATCCAACATAGCACTGGAAATTCTAGAAACTAATAAGAAGGGAAGGAAGAAAGGAAGGGAAGGCTGGATTAATGAAAGAAGAAATAAAACACATGTTGGAATAGAATAAATAAAACTACCCTATCTGCAGATGACATGATTGTGTAGAAAATCCTAAAGGAGGGCCTCCCTGGTGGTGCAGCGGTTGAGCGCTGCACTGTGGAGCTGTCGGCAGCGCGTGATGCGAGTTCGACGCCTGGCCGGGGAGAATCCCACATGGCGTGGCAGACCTCTCCTGCCTCGCCCCGCTGCTCCCCTCACCAGTGTACCTCTGATCTGCCTGTTCTGCTCCCCACTCTGTCTCTGGTGAACCCTCTCGCCACCCCACACCTCTGGTTTGTACCCCAGCTTCTATGTATAAATAAATAAATCTTAAAAAAAAAAAAAAAGAAAGAAAATCCCAAAGGAGAAATGCACTAAAAATACTCCTAAAATTATTAAGTATAACAAGATTGCAGCATAAAAAAATCAACACTCAAATGTCAATCACATTTCTACATTTCTACATACAAATAAGTAATATGCTATAAACCAAAATTAAGATCAAAATACCATTAACCTTTCCAAAGAAAATGAAAAACTTAGGTGTAAACATAACAATTCCTATAATATTTGTATGCTAGAGTTACAAAATACTAATGAAATAAATCAAATGTTTAACTATATAGACATACTGCATTCATGATTTACCCCAAGTGAGTCTGTAAGTTTAATATAATCCCTACCAAAATTTCAGCAAGATTTTTTGTAGACAGAGAAAACACAAGCTCATTCTAATATTGACATGGAAATGCACAAGTGCTAAAATAATCTTGAAGAAGGTATAAGGTAGAACCCTACCCAATACTCAGGTCTAGTATATAGATATACAACTAAGGCACTGTGATATTGATGAAAACATATACCTAAAGATCAATGAAATAGTATAGAGAACCCAGAAGTAGACTCACACAGAATGTGCTCAGCTGATATTTCACAAAAGTGTAGAAGTAAGGAGGAAAGATAGGTTTTCAACATATGGTGTGGAAGCCTGTTAAGAAAATAAAGAGAATCGCAAAGTACACATGCCTATGCAAAATTTAATTCAAAATGGGTTACAGATTTAAATGTGACATATAAAGCTATAAATCTTTGGGGAAGGCAGAATAAGAAAATCTTTGGAAACAAGTATCAGCAAGAGATCTTAGACTTGACACCAAAATCATAGTTCATCAAAGGTAAAATTAATAAACTGGACATCATGAAAACTTTTTTTTCTCAGTGAAAGACACTGCTAGCAAAGGATGAAAAAAAGCTACAAAACAGGAGAAAATAGTTCGTACCATTTATTGGACAAAACACTAGTGCCTAGAAAATATCGAAAACATTCAAAACTCCATGGTAAACAATATGATTAGAATATGAGCAAAAAGCGTGAACAGGAATTTCACCTGAAAGGAGATTTTATACACACACACACACACACACACACACACACCAGTCACAACAAAATATCATTGCATACCTATCAGAACGACTAGGTTAACAAACACACCAAAAGCAACACCACCAAAAGCTGGCAAGAATGAAGAGAAACAGGCCTCCCCGGTGGCGCGGCGGTTGGGTGCTACGCTGTGGAGCTGTCGGCAGCGCGCGATGCAAGTTTGGCGCCCAGCCGGGAAGAATCCCACATGGCTCGGCAGACCTCTCCTGCCTTGCCCGCTGCTCCCCTCAGCAGTGCATTTCTGATCTGCCTGTTCTGCTCCCTGCTCTGTCTCTGGTGAACCTTCTCACCACCCCATGCCTCTGGTTTGTACCCCAGCTTCTATGTATAAATAAATAAATCTTTAAAAAAAAAGAATGAAGAGAAACTGAATTACTAATATATCGTTGGTGAGAATGCAATATGGTGCCACTACTCTAGAAAAATTCAGCAGTTTCTTATAAAATGAAACATGCAACTACCACATGACCCAGTGATTGCATGTGGACAGACCCCCCCCAATAAAAACTTATGTTCCCACAAAAACTGTAATGGATAGCCCCAAACTGAACCAATGCACATGTCCTTCAGCAGGTGAATAGTTAAACAATTGGTGGTACATCCATACTATAGAATACTACTCAGCACTGAAAAGGCGACTTGGAAGAATTCCTGGGGAATTACACTGAGTAAAAAAGCACATACTGTAGGTTTCCATTTATCTAACATTCTTGAAACAGCAAAACATTTAAAATGGAGAACAAATTGGTTGCCAGTGTGCAGAGGTGGGGAAGTAGGTGGGTGTAGCTATGAAAAGGCAACAAGTGAGATCTTTGACACCTATAACAATGTCAATATCCTGGTTGTAATGTTGTGCTGTAGTTTTGCCAGATGTTACCATTGAGGAAAACTGGGTTAAAAGTACGTGAAATCTCTCTGATTGATTTCTTAAAACTTCGTGAGAATCTCCGGTCATCTCAAATTACAAGTTTATTTTGAGAAAATTTATCATTTCTTATCTTCTATTTTCTGATTATTTAGTAACTTTTTTTTACCATAACCAAAAAAGACAAAGAAATCCAGTGATAGCATAATTTTATGGAGAGGCAAAGGGGAGTTGCTAATTTTTCTAAATAAACTAATACTAGTGCTTATAATACTAATAATCCACATTGTAAACATGGACTCCCATATAGGGTGTATTGTGAAACAAACTGAATATGGTATTGCCTACTCATAGCTTATGTAGAGCAAGATGGTGTATGAGCTACCAATAAATTGGTGTGAATACTCTCAGTGGCTCCATACACAATATTAACATAGTGGCATTCTAGCTTAATCTTATCCAAAATATGGTTTTACGTGGTGTTTCTTCTGTAGTCACTGCTTAGTCTTACTAATGAACTTTATCCTCTGATGGTGCCTTATTTAACATAAGATAGTTAATGTAACTTGTTTGTTAAGTGTGGTGTTTCTGTAATGCAAAGTGCAAATCTCACATTTCTGTGCCCCCTCCCAAAAAATACCTGTAAAAGTATAATACAGAAATTGAAATCTAAGGTTGGATGCTGAAACCATTGGACCTTCTTTCTTCTTCACACCATTTGTGTAGATCTTGACACCGCTGATAATATGTCTTCCACATAGTATATTATCCATTATATTATTTAATTTTGTGTTCATTTATTTAGATAACATTTTGAGGGCAAAATAATGCTGGGCACTGATGTAGAGCAGAAAAGTAAGTGGTAGTTTGTTCTTGGGTAGACTTTAAAGGAGCAAACACCCAGAAACATACTACAGAATAGAAATTCTTAAATGCCCTAAGAAACAGTCCATAATAGCCAAGGACATAGAAGTTCTGAGGAAGCAAGTCGTTCCAGCCCCATCAAACTGCTAAAGCCTTTGTGTAGAAAATGGTGTTTGGTGGAGTTTGAAGGAGGTTAGGTTTAAACAGACTGAGATAGTGAAGGTTTAGAAGGGAGCATAAGTTAAGGCTCTGTGGGATAGTCAGGGAAGTGTGAGACTCCCGGCTGAGGAAAGGAACGCCTTTATTCCATGAATGACATTGGTCTGTCAAGATTGCTTAGATTCCCAGGGACAGAGAAGTGACCACAAGGAAGGTTCTTCAGCCACTCAGTACATTTCTTATTGGTATCTATTTCCTGATTTATAAAATACACTTTATAGCAATTAAGCAACTACACATATTTGAAGTGCCTAAATAAATATATTTTAAAATTATTTTTATTAGCAGTGAGTATGCAATAAGAGAAGTTGACATAAAGGATAGTGGTCAGATAGGGAATCATTTATAAGCATGAATTTAGTGAGGAATTAGAGTTTAAGGCAGCCCTGGAATATTAGGGAAGTTTGGAATTTCCTGGTGATGTCAAATAAGAAAGAGAAATTAATACTCATCATACCAGATTTTGACCAATGGCAATGAGGAGATAGAGATGTGAAGTTCACTTTGTGACTGTTTGTAACTGGTTACGCTCAGGCTGATAAATAATTTAAGTGCATGTTTAAGTGCATGTTAAGTGCATCTTCTAAAGAATTTGGGAGGGGCTGGGATTTTTCTATTTGCATATTGGTTAATTTAGGACAGTCTTTTTGATGCTCATGTAAACACATTCATATTAGATGCTTATTAGAGGCTTGACATCATGTACAATCTGAACTATCATTTTCCCTCTTCCCTCAGAAGCTGGACACCTCACATCCTGGTGTGTGTGTGTGTGTGTGTGTGTGTGTGTGTGTGTGTGTGTGTGTGTAAGGAAGAAAAGTAAAATGAAGTGATCCTAACACATATGAACTAATGGAAAAGTGAACTTACATTTCTTTGGAACTCCAAGGACCACTTCTAATAACTTACAAAGTGATTTTCATTGTAGTGAAGCATAACTCAATCAAATTTAATGGGCCCTATAATTGTGAAGCAATGTTCAATTTGATTGTGTTGATCTCAAATCCCAAACATAATTATTATCAATGTCTTTAGATAATTTTTAAAACCTCAGGGTTTGATCTTGAAAAAAAATTTAAATGATATTTTTTTGTTGGGATAATTTGGTTTCTAACACTGATAGGACTTAGGAGTATAGGTTCACACCTCCTCAGATATGTGTTATCACACCACACCTACCACCAAAGCATCCGTAATTCTCCACAGTCCATTGGGCCCCTTCCCCCCTTTTCTCACCACCCCCTCTCCCTGTCTGGTAGCCTCAACTCTGCTGTCTAATTTCTAGGATTTGGTTGGCTTAGTTTTATCTGCTCTTTGTTTTATTTCTTTACATTCTACCTGTGACTGAAATCATCCAGTGTTTGTCTTTTTCCTTCTGACTTATCTTGTTAAGCATAATCCCCTCCAGTTCCATCCATGTTGTCACAAAATGCAAGATTTAATCTTTTTTATACCTGACTAGTAGTCTATTGTGTACATATACCACCTCTTTATCTATTCCTCTGTCCTTGAGCGTTTAAGTTGCTTCCATAACTTCTCTATAGAGCTGCAGTGAACTCAGGAGTGCCTATATCCCTTTGAATTGGTGCTTTTATATTCCTCAGGTAGCTACCTAGAAGTGGGATTGCTGGATCATATCATAGATCTATTTTTAATATTTTTGGAAACCTCCATATTAATTTCCATAGGGACTGACCAGTCTACATTCTCATAAAAAATGTGCAACAGTTCCTTTAATCATTAAAATAGTTTACCCGTATTGTACCCCACTTCCAATTTCACTAATGGATGACGTAAAAAAAACAGCCTACATATAAGATCTTGAAATGTGAACACATCTATTCTGGTTCCTCCAACTTCCTAAGTACAAGAGGTGATGTGAAATTGTAGAACAGACCTTTTTCCATCAGCACGTTTCACAAAAACAAGTGTATTCAGATCAACACAGTGTTTTTAATTTAGCCTGATGAGCTGTATTTCAAACAGCCATGTAGATAGTAGGTTTAATAGTCATTTGCTTACACACACACACACACACACACACACACACACACACACACCACTCCCTACCCCCTATCCATTTGATGATCACAAAGCAAACTCCTGTAATCACAAGATTGTAGGACTGAACTTCTTGGGAGACATGCCATCTGAGAACCCACAACTTCACAGGGAAGTTTAATTACTACTTTGTCCCAAGGAGCTTACCCTCAATTCTGATGAGTGGATTTCATGTTAAATTTATAAACAGCGTGTCTTAACTCTTTCTGGTCTGAATAAAAAATGACTGTTTATTTTCTTAAGCAATCAGTCCCAAGATAAAGAATTCCCAATGAAAATAATAGTTTATATGCTGTGTGGTCATGTCAAATACCAAATTCCATTCAAGGATACCTGGAGTTTGCTTCTTCAAGTGAAGGCCTAATTCACTTACCTAAATGAGCTGACCTCTGAAATGGATGACGCCATGAGTATGGGAGGTTAAACTTTCTTCCTTGGAAAATACTTAATGTAGAAACACACAAAGCCTGTGTTTCTTTCAGTAGCTGTAGTTGGAGTTATTTAAAGCAGGCTATGTGTGTATTATTATGTGCAAAGTTTTCAAGCATTGCTTCCAAATGATGATTTGTTCCACATCAGATGAACTTTCCACCAAGATGCCTGACAGTTGTTCTCAGGGACCAGATTGCTAACTCTTCATGCTGACACTCAGGTTTTCTTTTAAACTCTGTGATTCCCTTGATGTCCAAGCAGGAGTTGAAAAGTAGTTGAAAACAACAGCAAAGGTAAGGTAGGAGACCAAAGAATCTGAGGAAATCAATTGTTTTGTATCTTTCTCCTTTACAAGTGTTAACAGGTTGAAATTGTGGGTTTGTAGTTCTTGGCAAGCATGTTTATTTTGAACCGACAGAAATATTTGGCTTTGCGAAATGTGTTTTGGTCAGGTAGACTCATAACCCAGGTCATCCATCACTGGAGTAATATCCAGGCTAGGCTGGTCTGGCAGGCAGGAAGAATGTGAAGCACCTAGGGTAGCAGCAAAGAGCCGTTGTCTGGGGTGACCCCATCTGGCTGCAGTGTTGACCGCCGTCCCTACCGCAAGGCGTGTATCTGCAGATCACAGGGTGACTCCAACTGAATACAGGATGACCATCACCTTGAAAAATACGACAGGGCCGCAAACATTTAGGTATGCCCTGAGCAACTGGATGATTCTTCCTTTTCCTCAAATTGCTTTGATTTGCTAACCATCTACTTAACTATCCAAGTGTGGGAGCTCTCAACTTCACCCTTTCTTTTGTGACCAGGTTCCACTCACCCTCCGCCAGGACTCCAGAGCCGGTGACTTTTCTTGTGTTTTCGCTTTTTTGTGAAGAAGAACTACACAAAAAAGGTGTAGGCTAGAGGTATGCAGGATGAAAGGATTCACCAGAGACAGTGTGGGGAGCAGAACAGGCGGATTGACTGAAATACACTGCTAAGAGAAGCTGTGGGCAAGACAGGAGAGGTCTGCTGCGCCATATGGGAAGCTCCCTGGCCGGGGATCAAACTCAGGCCAGAGTGGTGATAGCGCTGAGACTTAACCCCTAGGCCACCCAGGAGGCCCCCCCAGTGCTGGTGCATTGTCCCTTTCCTTCCCCTCTCCCCTGCTTCCTCCCCCCACTATTCATGATAATAACCAGAATACATTTCATAGTCTAAAAATTATGTTTGCTGTGCTTTGCCAGTTTATTTACTTTGATTATTTATATTCCACAAATGAGTGAAACCATCCAGTAATTGTCTTTCTCTGTCTGATTTATTTCACTTAGCACGGGTACCTCAAGATCCATCAATTTTGTTCCCAAAGACACTATTTCACCTTTTTAAGTAGCTGAACAGTAGTCCATTGTGTATCTTTTCCACAGTTTCTTCATCCAATAGTCTGTTGATGGGTATTTAGGTGGTTCCATGTCTTACTACCGGGATTAGGGCTGCTGTGAACATAGGGGACATACATCTTTTTATATTAGTATTTTCACCTTCTCTGGACAGATACCTAGAAGTGGTATTGGGGATCATGTGATATTTCCCTTTTTAGTTTTTTGAGGAATCTCCATACCATTCCCATAGAGGCTGCCCCAAATTACATTCCCTCTAACGGTGACTGTTCCTTCTTCTCTACATCCTCACCAACACTTGTTGTTCCCAGCCTTTATATGAAGAACCCATACAACTCTAGAAAACGACCCAATCAGAAAACAGGCAAAAGATCTAAAGAGATACTTCTCCAAAGAAGACATTCAGAGGGCCCACAGTCACACAAAAAATATTCACTTATAGTGGAAATGTAAACAAAACCCACTTATAGTGGAAATGTAAACTTATAGTGGAAATGTAAACAAAACCCACAGTGAGATATCACACCTCACCCCTGTGAGAATAGCCCACATCAGAAAGATGGGCGAGTTCAACCTCTGCTGTGCTAGGCCACCCCGACGTCTCACAAGACTTAAAGGGCATGACCCAAGCTTGGAGAAAGTGTCTCAGACTGGTCACATCATCCTCACTCACCCAGCAGGCGTGGCCTCTCAGTGGCCATTCTCTTTCACATCTAGGAAATGTAGTGCAGTGGGCCTGGTCATGGGGGTGGAAGCAGGGGCGGGGTGGACTGTGTTACCTCTTCTGTCATGAAGAAGCACAACTTTTCCTCTGTGGTTCATGAGTAATCAGTATCGACCGCAGAGTGCAAGCTGTTCTTTGAGTCTGTCAACCTTAACTCACATAGCTAGGCGCTGTTTATATACACACGCAAAATTCCTCCTAGCAAGGGGCAGCATGCCACAGGTGGCATTTAGGAAGCCTAACAACTGTCTATTGTCACGTGATGTTACTACGTTGCTACTGCCGGGCAAAAGAAAACAGGCTAAAGATTGACTTGTTTCAATTGTACTATGAGCGCCAGACCCCAAGTCCTCTGTCCTGACCTAACTGCCACTCACACTGTAAGGCCTAGAGGGCTGACAACCAGCAGATACACTTGTATTTAACAGATAAGATGGATAGTTCGGTGCCAGTGTGACAAAATCTAAAATATCTTCCCATTTTCTTGGACTTGCGAGCTTTCCTCAAGCAGAAAGCATCCTTGGCCCTTCATGTATATCCTGATACTGCTGAGCCCATGTGCCTGATGTCTCTTTCCAGATCTTCGGGTTTGTGATAAAATGTTTTCATCAGGTGTTTTGCATCTTTGAAAGGTCTTTGTTTGGGAACTGCCGAGTTTCTGATCAAATATTATAGCAGATTTGTATTTTCACAGGTTTGAGATCTGTACTTCGTGGTAATCTGTGCAGGTCTCAGCACCCAGTCATTAAAGCTGGAGAGAATTGATTCTCTGTGATTCTTTTGAGACCTGTCACTATGTGTGTGTGTTTATGGGCTGGGAGTTGAAGGGGAGCTTTCCAGTGAATAGATAAGATGAATGTAACAGAAAGTCTATTTAAAGATAAGCTCTTGCTGTGGACACGTAAGGCTGGCACTTCAGTTCCCAGTTTTGAGTGTCTGGGATGAGGAGGAATGTGGAGCCCCAGCTGCTTCTTATTTGGCTCACCATGGAAAACCCCCCTGAAATGCCTCATTTTTAGGTTTCACATGGTTCTTGCAGCTGAACCAGCCTCCTCTAAGTTGGCGCTTCTACTTGCAAAATATTTTCAGGCAGATACACATTAGCTTAAAGTACCTTCGCTTCAATCTTTTAAGCCAAAATGAAAAGACTTGCTTTCTTTGTTGGAAATAGGATGGGGCAAAGGGAATCAAAATGTTTCATTACAGTTTGAGTTCAAGTTCATCACCTTTATTGCTCAATGATTTTTCTTTCTTATTTTCTTATATTTTCATGGACTAAGTAGTCTGATATGAAAGAAACACCAAAAAGAACATGTTATTGGTAGAAAAAAAGAAAAAAATAACTTTCGTAGTCTTAAACTGATTTTTTCACACCTAATTCTTCAACACTGCCTCAGAGTGCAAATATTTAACAAAATTTTATTATACACACATTTGAGTTAATTCTGTGCAGTGTTCAATTCCCAGATGTGTGTTCTTGGGTAGGAGAACCAACTCTCTAGTTTTGCAGGCTGAGATGAATAAAAGAAAAATGCAACTTTAAAGAAAACACGAGAATAGGAGTGTCCATGACCCTTTCCAACTTGGACAGCTTTTGTGTGTCTGTGGGCTGCCAGGGGAAGGGGAGGGCACCCTTCCTGGGGATAGGTCGAAGATGAATTTAAAGAAAGACTATTTACAGATATGCTCACTCAGGATAAGATTCATTGGTGACTCTTGGACAGCCTCTTTATTTCCTTTCGTACACACGGACAGACTGAGTTCCCTTCATTCTAGAGTGATTCTTTTGGGAGTAGGCGCTCTAGGGAGCATTGATCTGTAACAGCAAATGCCAGGAGGCATTTGCTTGTGAAGATATACTTGAAAGGTCTGGCATGGGGGTATCCTCAAGTTTCCAGCCTCTGGAGCCACCCTTCTCTTTAATACCCAAATAAACTGGACCCATACCCCGATTTCAGTGCTCTTCCTCACAGATTTCACAGAAGGATCTGGTTTTTGGTTTATGTCTTGCTCTAAACTCTGTGTCCACGTCTTTGCCTACCTCCTACCACACTCCCGCCCCTCACTGTGAGTATGGGGGACTAGGGCACCTTCACTGGGTCAGCACGCATTCTGTAGTCTACGTGAATGACATCTTCTGGAGCCCACTGAAGGAGGAAATGGTGTCCTTGGCACTGGGCAACAGAGCAGCAGCAAAAAAATGTTGCCCACTTCCAAAAGTCCTATTAACTCAAGACAGACGTCTGCTGAAGGGTATTACAGCTTGTAGGGTGTAATTACATCACAGGGTGGAGACCCTTTTAGGCTTCTTGGGGGAAGAGAAAGGAGGCTCAACTTTCAAAGGCAAACAAACCTAGATAATTAAGGTATTCTCTTCAAAAATTTTTTTTTTCCTGAAAGGAGTTCTGTCTTCTTAAACCTATGCCTCCGGATGCTAAAATGGCAAGTATTTTTATTGCCTTCACAGATGGCTTGAAAAGAAAGGAAAGAAGGATGAGTTGAGACTATAGGGATGATTTAGGACTATGGCAAAGCCCTAGGCTGAAAGCCTGAAATCCCTGGATTTATCCCTTACTCTCCACTTCACATTATATATTCAGCTTTTCCCAGACTGAAAACAAGGGGAAAATACAGCTTTCAGATGGTTAGATAGAAACAAGTTTCTCTTATCTACCCAATGTCAACCAGTTGTTTACTCTATTGATTTGAAAATCCTTCTCCTGCCCTAGGTCTTTCCTACATTACCAATTAGCTTGTTCCTAATGTGCTGTCACCAACATTAAGATCCCCTGATTAAGAATTTATAACCGCAACCTCACTGTTATTATGTACTTTGAGGTGTCAGTCTCCTCTGTATTGTGTAATTCTTCTTGAGCACTATGTGGAATACATATTTAATTAAGTGAGTGAAAAGTAAATAAATTTTCCTCTTATGATTGATTTATGAAAACTTAATAAAATCCAAACCAAGTCTTCCATTAGTCTTTGTCCTTCAAATAGCTACTTCATTGAATATAAAATTAACTAACACTGTGCCTATATATCTTGTGATATATGTTGTGCTGAAGCGAGATAATTTGAACAAAGAATTTCACCTATGGAGAAATGAGAAATCACTGTGTTTAGTTAGAACTATGTCTAGCGTAATTAAGTAACCAGGAAAACCTACTCCTGGCAATAAGATATTAGTTAACTATTACAAACTACCTTATAAAAGGACACAGTGGACCTTGAGGGGTTGACTAGAAAACTAATTATCAGTTGGATTTAGGAAAATATTTAGAGGGAACCTTGACTGTGTGAAATGAATATTTACTTACATGTAAGAAATACAGACAAACAGATCACTTTTTCCGTAAGAGCCTGCATTAGCCCCCCTCGCCCGTGATGGCAGTCACAATCACGTATGCTACATACTGCATTTTCAGTAGCTGCTGGGGAAAGAAGAGTAAAACGTTGCATAGAATCTACAGGGCTGTCTTAAGAAAAAACAATTATAGTAAGAAACGGACTGTGAAGGTATCGGAAAAGATGGACTGAATTGAAAAGACATAAAAGTCACGATTGAACGTTTTATTCGGTGGGAGCAATGCGTCGTCTTCAGTCCCATTTGACCCATCAGTGTCTCTTTTGAACTCCTTAATTGAACATGACATGATAAGCATTTAAATGTGGTTCTGTCGGAGCAGTTAGCACACCTAGACACCTGCGTGTGCTGTTAGGCGCAAGAGCAGCTTAGCCATGAAGGAGATGAGGGATAAGACATGAAATCTACACATTTCAAACAGCAAGATCTTTCACTGCATCTCTCATGGAGCGGCCAGAGGCTGCCTCAAGTTGCAGAATGTTCCCTGGCAGAGATCTTTTCCCCTGCTGTGGGAAGGAGACTCGAGGGCGGCTGAGTTATAGTTGCAGCTCTGTTCTGGTACGTGACGTTTCCTGTCCAAACAACATGAGGCAGAAGGCCAGTCTTGGTTAGTGTGGTGTGATGGTGGCAACCTTGAGGAGTTTCTAAAAGTAGTTCTATCACTGAGACCTCCCATGAGAGAGTTTTCAGGCACCACTGTAACATTTATTCTTTTTGCATAAAGAAGGTTCTGACCCAAATCAGAAGAAGCCTCATAACTGCACATATTGTCCAAGAGATGTGCCTACCGGGGGTGACCTTCTTATATGACTTTATCAGCTTCAGTCCAGATCTTATTAGGATCTGGAGGGAATGGGACACAGAGAAGTATATTTAAGTGCAGGATTTGGGTGGAGACAGAAAAATTGGACATGTGGCACACAGCCCAGATCTAAGGAGAAAGTGGGGTCCCTGATGACCCAGCTCAGGGCGAGGATGGTAGATCTCTAAAGATGTAGGAAGTTAGGGGCCTCTTTTGAGAGAGAGGGAGAGAGGGAGAGAGAGAGAGAGAGAGAGAGAGAGAGAGAGAGAGCAGTTGAAAAGCAAAGTGAGGTGCTTGGTACCCCACATAAACTTGGCAGACCTCACAAGCTTTCCATCATGTCCTCACCTTGAGTAAGGAAGGGACCCCACTTTGATGGCAGCCACTTAGGACCCATTTATGGTTGTCCAACAAGGTAAAATGGAAGTCTCCAAAATCTGGCTGACTTGGGCTTCAGATGCTCTCCTGTGCTGCAGGGCGGGACAGGAGTCTGCCATCAGGGGCTGGTGTTCAGGAGAGCTGATCTTATCAACAAGGAGGCAGGGCTTGCTGTTTTAATTGGCCAGAGTTTTACAGCCAAATAATCTGCTACCATTGGAGATTTCATTACAGAAGAGTCCTTTTTATTTTCTTACTTTCAATCAAACTGAAGAAAACAATAAAACAGAAGTGAACGTGAACCCTGCTGCCTCTCTGGGGTCACGGGCAAGTCACCCACACATCCTGTGCTGCTCAGGTTATCTGGGAACAGGCACTGTGTATCATCCATCAGCCACTGTAGCTCCCTGCTCTCATACATAAAAATGTCAGTGTCAAGAAAATTAAGATAGGCTATAAACCACCCCAAGAAGATTCTTTCCCCCCCCAAGTTTTGTTGTCTAAAGAAGGAAGCTGAAAGTGTTACAGGTAATTGGGTCCAGCCTCAGTAACCTTAATTGTGTACACCCCAACACCACCCCCAAAAGCCTCGTATTCTGCAGGTTTAATAATGATGCAGAAGCAAAAAGAAAGAACTGAACTATTTTTAAAACTCCAGAAGTTTCCTTGGAAAGAAATTCCAAGCAGAAGGGAAAATAAATGAATGCTGTCCACTGCACTGATTAAAGAGTAGCGATTGTACTGTCAATCCTGCCAGGGCTCACACGCCCCCAATTCGGAATTAGCAGCAGTTGTAAGCCTCCTGATCCAGACAAATGGACAGCAGACATCTGCCTGCAGGTGAAGAACTGTTTTCCTAACTGTTTTGTGTGGTAAATGGCAGACACTGACAGTGAAAATGGCAAAGATGTAGGCTCAGAGGTCAGTCGTCTGCCAAGACCTCAAGCCTGGAGCAGGATTAGAGTGTTAGACAAGAGCTAGTGACTGTGCCCATGTGATTGAGGGTGTGGACCTCAACCATCCTAGATCGGATCTTATATGTCTGTGTTTCTTCTCGCACCATGCTTCAAATTCTGCACCGCTGCTGCCTATGGCTGCGGTGTCTGCCGGTGTCCGCAAAATAAAGATTATCATCGGCCCTTGTTCTGATCATTAGTTCATTGCTTGTGATTAGAAAACGGCTGCAAAATGCTAGAAGTAATCAAAACTTTCGAGAAGAGTGTAAAACCACATTGAAGGCTGTTTGTCATCACTGACTAATAGCCAAAAGCAGACAAATCTAGAGAGACCGTGTGGCCAGCAATGCATTAAGATATCAGCTGACTAATGAACAAAGTGCATCTCTATGCTTTTGAATGAAAAAGATGTCCATAAAATGTTGAAGAATTTAACTGGAACAAAATGATTTCAATTTTTGTTAAAAGAAAAACAATTTTGACATATGCAAAGAAAAGGCTATAGAAGAGTACATTCAAGGACACACTTGAAGATTACATTATTTAAAAAATGAGGAAACTAGTCATTTTTAGAAATGGTCAGTTTTATTTGAGATAGAGAAAATATGAATAGAAAAATAGTAAGGAATGAGCTAAAAGGTGTGGTTCAAAAATAAGCACTTGTGCATGCAGACCACCTCTTCTGTTGGGAGTAGTTAATTGTGTTGCATTTAGTTAGTTTGTGTTTGATTCTAGAGACTAAAATTGACTTTCTCCTTAGAATTTCTGCACACCCATTGTGTGAATGTGTTTCATTTCTGCTAACACATTGATAGGAAGAAAGAGAAAATAGCCAATCATTTCCTTCTTTTCCCCATTTTGAGGTAGCACTTATTAGTCTCTTTTTTCCTTCCTTTCTTCTTCCCCCTTTTTATTACTACACAGTTTTTATTTGCACTCCAACATTGTGTGTTAGACATAAATCTTGATTATAGAGATGAGGATAAAAAACAAACCACCGGGGCCTCCCCGGTGGCGCAGCGGTTAAGCGCTGCTCTGTGGAGCTGTCGGCAGCGGCAACGCGAGTTCGACGCCCGGCCGGGGAGAATCCCACATGGTGCGGCAGACCTCTCCTGCCTCGCCCGCTGCTCCCCTCAGCAGTGTACTTCTGATCTGCCTGTTCTGCTACCCGCTCTGTCTCTGGTGAACCCTCTCGCCGCCCCACAGCTCTGGCTTGTACCCCAGCTTGTATGTA
>PVIJ01001464.1:0-166400 GCA_004024925.1 Scalopus aquaticus | reverse complement strand
CTAACAACCTACAGAGGACGAGAAAGAATACCTCTTTTTCAGTAGCTCCAGCCATCTATGTGCAATCACTGTCACCAAGAGCATGGGTAACCCTGGTGAGTCTTGGTCATGTGCCCATCCCTATGGCAAGGGAGACAGGTCACTACATTTACCAACTGAAGAATCAGGAATTCCCAGGAAAAGGAGAACAGCTGTTATGAGAATTGAGGTCAGCTAACAGATATGCTCTAAAGATGGGACTCCACATGTGTCGTATTCCACACAGAGCAGACATGGCCTCCCTTGCCTTTTTGGTCTTCCTAGCTTCTTGAAAGTTTCCCCTCCTGAGATTTCTATCATTTCTTTAAAAATCTCTCATGGGACTAGAAGACATTATTGCCTGTGTTTTTCTTCCCCCCGTGTACCTTCCTTGATCAAAAAAGCCTCTTACTCTGATTTGCCCAGCTGTCCTGTGTGCAAGCACCTGTCACTATGTGAAAGTCACATGCCTCCCAGTGATTTATCTCGAAATGAAACTCTAGCAAAATGAAAAATTCTGATTTTTGAAATTCCTTATTTGATGAGGGAAAAAGAAAAGACACTGTATCAGATAGCGTTTTTAAGTCTTGAGCTAGTGAGTTATTGCATAAAAATAACTTATGTTCTTTTTCCTGAGCCAGCGGTCCTTTAAAAAAAAAAAGCAGGTGTTCCGGATACTGGAGATGACAAACAGCTTTATAACTAACACAAGGAAGAGCCGAGGACAGTGAATGACTCTGCCAAGTGTGAAAGCCAAGGGCAAAATAGTCCAAAACGGACTTTCTGTAACCATTTCAAAACAGGGGAAGCCAAAGGATTAGTAGAATCATAAATGTACAGTCTGGTCTCTTTGAAGCCTGACATGTTAGCTAGTTTGCTAAGGGTGTACATTTACACAGATCTTTCAAAGGGAAAAGATTTTTTTCCTTCAGCCAAGTATGAAAATACAATCGTTTCTTCTGTATCCTCAGCTCAGACTAAGCATTGTCAACATCTGTTGCATTAGTCTCTCCGGAGCTAGATGTTGTCCTGAAGCCTGCAGAACGGACGCTGGATGCCTTAACCCGCGGATGGGAAAGGCTCATTTTCTGCTTATTTAGCTGTTGTTCTGGAGGGAGCAGGGGCTTGGAGAACCCTCTGCTGTTTAAAATAACACAGTCATCCTGAAGGGCAGTGTATTCTTTTTTTTTTTCCAAAGATTTATTTATTTATACATACAAGCTGGGGTACAGGCCAGAGGTGTGGAGTGGCGAGAGGCTTCACCAGAGACAGAGTGGGGAGCAGAACAGGCGGATCAGAAACACACTGCTGAGGGGAGCAGCGGGCGAGGCAGGAGAGGTCTGCCGCACCATGTGGGACTCTCCCCGGCTGGGCGTCGAACTCGCATCACTGCTGCCGACAGCTCCACAGTGCAGCGTCCAACCGCTGCGCCACCAGGGAGGCCCAGAGCAGTGTATTCTGCAGCCACTTAGTCACTGAGTTCAAGGATGAAATCATGTTGTTTGTTTTATGGGCTCCAGGTTTCCTTCCTTGGGAACATCTACAGAGCCCATCTATAATTTCTGTCTAACATGTATGGATGAGTTTTGTACCAATCATCAATTTTCCCCCAAATGTCACATCCATCCATTGCTTTCCCGCGAAGCCTGTAGCTGGTTAGCCCCGTTTGTCTATCTTTGATGACACTGCCATCCATTTGGACAGAACAGTCTAGGATGTGTGTTGAGGGAGCAGGTATGATGGGGTGATTTTTCGCCTTCCCTGCAACAGAGCTGTCCACTAGAAATACAACGCAAGTGGAAAATGCAATTTTCAGTTTCGAAGCAGCTGGATAGAAAAAAAATTGTAGGCGAAATTAAATTTCAGTAGTTTACTTAAGCTAGTATAGCCAAATATTGTACAGTCTTGAGTGGCCTATTTCACATTCTCTTTTCTGTGGGGAGGTGTTGAGATCTGGTGTGTGTATTTCTCTGCGGGCACATGTCAGTTTGGACGGGCCACATTACAAGTGCCCGGTATCACTGACATCTGGCTATGGTATTGAATGGTGCGGCTCCAGGGGGACCCTGTAGGCTAAATCTCAAGTATTCGCTTTGGACTTGTGTTTTTTTATCATATGCCATAGGCCTGAGGAGTTCAGGATGCTATGAACAATAGAATTTTTTTTTCAAAAGTCCTTGTTTCCTCAAATCTGTATACCCAGGTTCCAAGTTTTGTTTTGTTTTTTCCTTTTTTTTGTTTTTCCACTCCTAGTCAGTGTAGCTATTAGAAGCTAAGGTTGTGACAGATTTTAGAAAATGTGGAAAATTACAGCTGAGGAGAAGCACTCCAGATATTTCTGGGTCATAATTCTTATGTTAAATTCCAGCTTAAATAGAAACATTTAAATGTATCTACCTGACTGTGATTCTCGTAGACTGTTTCATTACTTTCAGGATTTCCTGCTCCTTGACTTGTTCTTAATTGTGTTGTGTGATCTGGTCTCAGTTCTCCAAGGGTTGTTTTTTGTTTTTTTGTTTGTTTTTCTTTGTAAACAAGAACAGGGGTGTAGGCTAGAGGTGCAGGGGATGAGAGGATTGACCAGAGACAGAGTGGGGAGCAGAACAGGCAGATCTACTGAAATACACTGCTGAGGGGAGAAGCGGGGGAGACAGGAGAGGTCTGCCGCGCCATGTGGGAAGCTCCCTGCTCAGGATAATGCTGAGACTTAAGCCCCTGGCGACCAGGGAGGCCCCTCAATTCTCCAGGGTTTTGGAGCCAGTGATCTCATTTCACCTCAACTACACGTTTCTAATGACACTGTTGATCCTCCCGCCAGGGAGGAAGCCTGAGGACTCTGCTCTCTCTGAAGGCTCGCTGCCCAGCATGAACAGTCCATGGTGATTCTCGCAGACGCGCTGCCACTTTGATGCATCAGCACTTCCTCTCATGTCTCTTGAGTGTGTGGTTGATGGTGGGGTTGATAACTGCTTTTGGTTTGCAGGTAAGGTGCCAGTCCGAGAGGCGGGTTGCTCATGACTCTTCTCAACTCACTCGGTTATTTCAGAACTACCTGGAACACTCTAGTTTCTGAGTGGTGGGCAGATAGATTCTCATCAGTACAGGCTATTCCTCTGCCTGGAACATCTCTCTACTCGTTTTTCAAACCTCTGAGGCCTTCCCAGACCACCCTATGTCATAGTAGATCCTTCTTGGCTTTCTTCTCCAGCTATCGTCTTTTTATCGTCATAGCTCTAAGCAACCCTGAAATGGACTTATTTATGGACTGTCCATAAGGCAGCCTGGTGTATATAGCCTCAACAACTGGCCCAATGCCCATGCTCAAATACTGTGTTGTGTAAATGCATAACAGAGTCCTTTTATTTTCTAAGAACTGTATTTTTCCATTCATATCACTTATATGGTAGACATATCAAATTACACTACACTTAGCCCTGGAGTTAAAAAATTGTGATGACATTCCTCTCTTAAAAGATATTTCATTTGTTAGAAGTCTTCCTCTTCATCTCTTTTTGAATTGCTAGTCAAATCACCATTGGCATCTACCGAGAATGCTAAATACTATTTACAAACCAAAGTTAAATATCAAATGAGAGGATCACCTTTTTTTAAACAAATCTTAAATTACCAGAGAGAATCAATGGCAATACTTACACATGAACTGAATGGTTTTCCAAATAACATTTCACATAATCTAAGTAATTAGAATAAAAATAGTGTTGTGGATAGGAATTCTAATTCCATTTAATGCCATGGTACAAGTAGCAAAATAGAGATATTGTATAACCAGCACTAACATCGGAGTCCAGATGTCTCAGTGATTCACCAAGATGCCTTAGGTTTCCTTGCATCTATTTTTATAACAAATACTTTTTGAATTTACTTAATGTGCTCAGTTGTAAATTATTTTAGTTTTTAACTTATTTAGTTCTCATAACCACCTTTTTAAGTAGACACTCTTAACATCCTATTTGCAAGGTGAGGAAACTAAGAAGTGGTCTCATTAAGTAACTCTGAAATATGTCAGGAAGAAAAGCTGGGATATGAAGCCATGGAGTCTGACATTCAGGTCATTATACTTAACCTCCACAGTATAGGGCTACTAGACATTTAGAAAAATATTTAGTCAATCAACAATTACATCTTCCTCTGTTCTTCCCATAAACCACTTTAAAAACATATTCCATGTGAGGAATGTTTCTCATCAGCCATCAGCTTTTTCATCCAGTTCAATATATAGTTAGCTTTTCGCTCATTGTTTTCTTCTAAAGAGGACCATATGTCCCCAGTCCTAGGAATTGAAAAGTGGAAGTTATAAATTTGGGGGGGGAAGGTAAAACTCACAAGATAGTCTTGTCTAAGAAAACTGAAAACCTTACTTCATTTTCAGAAACTAGTTTCTTTCCAAAAGCTATTTGGGAATAGGATTTATATTCTGGTTTGAACAGTCAGGATTATAGTTACTTATGCATTCCGTTTGCTGACAGCTCTCTTCTGCTACTTAGAGGGAACCAATTCTAATGTCTCTGCATAACTTCTTCAAGGGGAAAAAGTTTCTGTTTTATGAGTCCTCTAAAAGCTGCTTTAAAAAAGCCAGCGTCCAGTTCATTATAATTTTAATCCCCTTAGGGCCTCAATCCCTTTATTCCATTTCACAGCCATGGACATCATCTGTTGATTGACCTAATCATCTACAAAAACAAGTTTTGGCCTGAAAATAGAATAGCTGAGAAAAAAGGTGAATTACTTAGAAAGACAAGAGAAACCCAATCCAGGTAAAATTATTACATATCATGGTAATATGCAAAGCACAGATTATATGCTATAGAACAATTATTATCAAAACGAAGAAGGGAAACATCGTAGTTACCTGTAAGGCCAGATGCAATTAAATAGCCCGTGTGGTCGCAACTGATAAGTCATCAGTGGAATGTGTTTCCCTTAGTCTCATATTCTGCAATTGGGCAGGTTCATGTGAATGTGGTATGGTGTTCGGAAGTTGACCTGCATTCCTCTTCAAATCACTTAACCACACTCAGCTGACCTGCATTCCTTTTTAAAACAACCTAATCAAATTCATTTCAAATACCAAAACCTCCAGTTGGAGATTTAATCTGTGTTTATGTACATGTGTGAAATCTCTAGTGTCTAAACGTGCCCTTGCTGACACATATTCCATGTTTATAGAATATGAACTTCCCAAGACCTCCCAGCCCTCGTTTTCCCATCTAAAATGAATTTCCTCATTTTCTTTTCTTCTTTGCAAAGGGGAAGAAGTGGGCAATTTTTTGCACAGTGGTCTGTAACAAGGAATCGGTCTGAGAAGGCAACAGGTGCCCCACCCTGAAGAGTCAGTCTCTCTCCCCCCTCTCTCCTCTCTCTCTCTCTCTCCCCCTCTCCCTCTCTCTCCCTCTCTCTCCCTGTCTCTCCCTCCCCTCTCTCTTTCATCTTTTACTCCCTCCCCCTCAGCCCCCAGCCCCACAAAGATCTTTACTGTGTGGGATATGTAGCACCCATCCTGGACTTGCAGTGTAGAAATTACTGCTTTGTCCTACATGCCCAACTTGGAATAATATACAGTGTAAAATATTGCTGAGAAATAACCCTTCATGGTTTAAATAACAGATGCCTGATACCAATTCACATAAGCCAGCTGGCAAATGACTAATCTAAATAAATCATTAAAATATATTAATCCCATGGTGTAGCATAGAATCAGGGTGAGTATTTAATAACTAAGATGTTGTTACATGCACACGTGTTATGAAGACAAATATGCTGACCATTGGCAACTTTACATTCTTCACCTACTCCTAACTGAGTTCAACACCCAGTGTATGAGGGACTTTTATTTCATCAGCAGGAAAAATAAAAACACAACTAAGAAAAAGTTAAATGCTAAGACCATATAATTTGAAGGGTTTTGAATAGTTCTCAGCGGTTAATGTAGAATGTTAGGTTATAGGCAAAAATGTTCAATGTAAAAATTTGCTGAGAAATAACTGTTTGTGGTTAAATAACAGATGCCTGATACCAATTCACATCAGTGACTAAGGTACTACTAATGAAATGAGAAAAAGAGAAAATAGAATCCAAAGGAGTTAAAGAATGGAATCGGAGACCAAACCAGACCAGTAAGACTGATTTTATTCAGGCTCTTGCAACAGGAAGGACGTACTTAATATCAATATTAGAGTGTTTCAGTCGGGAGATTTTGTCTTGAACTTTTGTAAGGAGAATTACCCAAGTTACAGGCAGGCGAAGTACTGTGGAATTGTCTTGTAGTCAGGGAAAGCTTGGTCAGTCAACTGAACCGGAGAAGTTTTTCTCTGTGTCTAACAAGTTTCAGAGGGAAAAATAGTTTAAATCTCGGTTATTCGTTCATAAGACAAAGAATGGGAAGTGGGAGGTCTGTCTCTTATGGGCAACACATTTAGCAGAAAGGGACAAGTTGGGCTTTGGCCTTGTTATAAGGTAAACAGGAAGTCATCTGTGAATCTGATGGAGTCGTGAAGACCCAGAGCTTTATCAAGTCCCATGAGGAAGCCACTCCCAGAGCACAGAGGAGCGGGGCATTGCACGGGCGTGGCTGGTTTCTAGGAGTCCCTGGATCCGGCAGATTTCACCCTTGTCAATGGCAGCCTGAATCAGCCTGTAGGCCTCAGTGGACAGAGGAGATGTGATATGACCGTAGGGGAGTCAATTCAAATAGATAATAAGCCTCCTGGGATGGAAAAGGCCTTCCTTAAAATACATCCATGAAAAAGTGACCCATGAAGGACAATGTTGGTGGAATTCCTAGAAAAAGAGACCTGTGCACTGGACCCAGATTGCTGCAGAATACCACTTGTAAATCAAATCTGATGCTTTGTATATGAAGCTTAACAGGAAAGGGCAAAGAGTCTCTCAAGGCCAAGGTGAAGAGTGAGCCCAAGTCAGCCTCAAGTACAATAAAGTGCTAACCTGAAAAACGGAGTTATTGGGTTAGAATTAGTATAGTTAAACCCAGACGGGAAACATACTGTCTACCTGAACAGAGTTCAAATCCATTGTTCTTCTCGGTATGCTGGCAGCTTTACAGATCTACCGTCCTCTCCGCTTGTAACTCTTCTGCTGTGTAGCACCGCAGAAGATCACAGACCCCGAGTCAGTTCATTTATAAAGATCCTTACCCCTTTGTGGACAGCCGCTTTATACTTGGGGTCCAGGCTGCTTCAGAACATGGAGCAAGACACTCCTTCACTCCTTCATCTGATGGTATATTTCACCTGGTCTAATTGTCTCCATTGAAAAATACCCAGAACAAAATTTCCAATGATCTGTAAAAACAGGTAAAGCATAGAGATAGGACTCACTGGGGTCCTAGGATTCCAGCTCAGAGGATCAGATTAATAATCCATAAAATTCCTTCCATGCCAAGCAACTATTTTATAAGCAGCTTAGCTGCAGGACTTCAATTTCAACTTACTGGCCAATTCTAACCTCATTAGAAGTGCTACAGTGAAAAAAAAAAAAAGTGCTACAGTGAAGCACAAGGCTAAGACTTGGCCCAAGAAGAGAGAAGAGAAACTCTCAAGGAAAAGGGAACTAACAGAAAATGAAGAGATGGCCAAAGAAAACAGGGCAAGGGAGGAATGTCTGGTTTCTGATCACATTGTGAGTGGGCATAGGAAGCCACGTGGGTGCAGCGCAGATGGGCACTGTCGAAAGAAAAGGTCGCACATGTCAGGCAAGTGTGTACAGGGAGGCAGGGAGAATGTAACCAGGTAGGAAACTCCATCAAGTCTGTTTTCCTATAATCATTATCTGTAAATTTCAAAAATGTTCCCACACTGGCTTCCTAATCATTCTTTGCCATTCATATTTCTTTACTTTGTGATTATTTCAGAAAGTGAAACTGCTGTAGAATTTATACTTACGTTCAGCCTTGATTTTGACACTGATGCTCACATATGTAAAACACGCAGAGAATTTTTTCCTGTTTTATAATATCTACAGTGAAGTGTGATATGTTCCTACTTCCACATCTTATTTGCCAACTATTCCGGATGTCTCGTAGGGTGCACTTCCTCAGCCTCCTGTGATGAGGTGGGACCTCATGACGACTACTGGCCAGTGAGTTCTGAGCAGCAAGGGTGTGTAATTTCTCAGCCAGAACATTTCATTCCTGGTGTAAAACCTTCCAGAGTTCTCTGTCTCTCCTTAGAGGGACCAGCAGTATTGCTGTTAGTGACCATGCAAAAGACATAAGGCAAAGATACAGATGACCTGCACCTGTCATGTAGTGAGAGCAAGAAATATATTTTTATTAATCTGTGAAGGTTTGGGTGGTTGTTATGTGATCGCTTGTTATCACAGCATAAAACTGAACCAACCCTGACTGATACAATCATATTTATATGCAGAGTATGATTTGAGTCTTGGTACAGATAAGTTATAATTAGTATAGTAGAGAATGGAAACTAGGCTTTTGATGGCAAACATAGTGCAGTATGTGCAGATGTTGCTTTATAATGCCATGCAACCCAAACCTACATAATATTATAAACCAGTGTTACTTCAACAAAATTTAAAAAACTTGCAATTACTTATATCTGGTGGTAGCCAAGCAAATGAAACAAAGTTGACGCCAGAATTAGAGAGTAGTCTGTCGCAGCTGAATTATAGTTCTCAGCCAAAAATCAGAAAGGACCCTTCAGTGACCCAGACTCAACAATGAGAACATACAATCTGAGTCTTTATGGATGTTTTATTAAGCAAAATCTATACTTAAAGATTAGGAAAAATAGAGAATTCTTTCCTTCTTCGTCACTGGCAATGTTATGGCTGGTTTATCCAATTTTTTGTAGCACAATAACGATATATTATAGAAACTGGGTAAAAGGAGAGAGGAGGCAGATGTTTAATTGTAATAATTGAATGAACAGTTACATGGCAGCTATTTGGCAGATGATATACAGTGAAATGCATTTCTGCGCTAATTATTTTCAGTAACTAACTCTGGAGTATAAAAATGTGTTCAGTGTTGAAGATCCAAATATGAGTTATATGAACCCCCTGCCATCTTGCTGGGACGTGACAGTGGAATAGTAGGGGATAAGAATGGGCCTGAAACAGAACTATGCTCAGGGGTGCACACCCTGTGCTGTTCAGGCTGGGTGGGGTGGGGGTGTTCTAAAAAGGGGCGATGGTCAAACGAGTGACTGCTAAACCTCCCCGCCAATACTGACTATAGAGGCAGCTGCTTGATTCGAAAACAGTATCAGATATATGTGTGTGTTTGGATATATATATCTATATAAATATCTCCTAATTCTCCTCCCCGGAAGAATCAAGCAGCAAAACACGGGCCTCCCCGGTGGCACAAGGGGTTAAGTCTGCAGCCATTGTGGCACAAGTTCGATCCTTGGCCAAGGAGCTGACCCACATGGCACAGCAGACCTCTCCTGTCTCACCTGCTGCTCCCCTCAGCAGTATATTTCAGTCAATCGGCCTGTTCTTCTGCTCCCCACTCTGTCTCTGGTGAATCCTCTCACCACCACCCCTACACCTCTGGCCTACACCCCAGCTGTTGTATGCACAAATAAATATTTAAAAAAAAAAAGAAGTAAAACACTAGAGCAGCAAAGAACACACAAAACTCTAACTTGGTTATACTTTCTCAAGTCCTTATTTTTGTTTCCTCAGTTACCAGTTCTTTCATCTATCAGGTCTCAGTCATCAGTTAGTATTTATCCGCCCAAGGTGTGACTATTTCTACCCCAGAGGGATTTATTTGCTTTTCGCTTTCTCTCACGACCACTAGGGCAGTGCTGCATTCTCCCTGTTAAACACATAATTTCTTCCTGCCCTTTGCTTTGTCTTGGTCTGTCTAGCTAGTTCTGCTGATTTCAGGTTTCTTTCCCCACTTACAGTGAAGATTGGGTTTATAAAGTCCTTTTTTTTTTTTTAATGTCTCAGTAACAAGTTAGTGGGTACAGAATGGGCTGTTAGAAGAAAAAAAAGGAAGAAAGTGGTACCCGAGGCTGGTTGTTACTAAGAGGTGACTAAAGGACTGGGCAGAGCTGTTCGCTAGCCTGATAAAGTCTGGCTTTGTCATCATCCATCCTAAGATCTAGCAGCTCTGCTCTAACCCAACTGCTCAGAACTACCACATTTTGGTATATCAATTTGTGGTTTAGGATTTGGCAACAGTTTCCCCAGGACAAGGAAACCAACAAACAGTCCAGGCAAAAGCAAATTCACAGCCTCCATAGAAAGTATATATAAGGGTAGGTTTAAATCACACTGTAAAAATAATCACATGGAAACAATGGTAAATATGTAATGAAAAACATGTTAGGAACAGAATAAACCATAACAAAGAACTATAAAAAAATAGAGGAAAATATCTGACACAACATCTCAAAAAACCTTTGCTCCTTTACACCATGGCATGCTATTCCTCCAGCTACATAAAAACAGAACTTTCTTTCCTGAGACAATCTGCTTTCTGTACAGGGAACACAGTCAGGTCCCTTCTTGTTGAACCATTGAAACTGTGCTAACACCTGGCTCGTTGTTAGAGCTAGTAGACATTTAAGGCAGCTGGAAGGAGAAATCTATATATAATTCTTCAGTAAATTCTCCTTCAATAAATTAAAATTTGATATAAAAGGCAGGATGTCAAAATATTTAAGAGGATGGCAATGAAAGTATGTTCCCTATAGAACATGTCAAGGGTGACACCAATTCCATATCTGCTGGATAGAAGCAAGATGTGCCTTTCTCAGAGTTTATACTAGGCAAAAAAAGAAAAAAGCATTTTTATTTTAACCAGATGTGAACGAATTAAACCCAATATTTTCAAGTGTTTTTTTTAGTGCCATATGATGTCATCTGATTTTATATTTTCTACTGAGGGACAATGTGCATTTTTAAAATTGGGAAGCCACTTTCCACATATATACTTAAAGTCTTATATATGATAAATTACAATAAACAAATTACAGCATGGTGGGCCCCACTTTTGACGATCAAAAAGTAAAGAGAGACATTTAGTTCCTTAAAAGGAACTAGAGTTAAGAGCCTCTGAAATGGCCTCGGGCCTTCACGGCAGTCCTCATTCAGTGACCTTCGGTGCCTGGGCAAGGGGCCTGGGCAAGGGTGTCCCTGCTCCCCCCCTCCCAATCCCACAACTGCCTCTCTCCTGAAATGCAGCAGAGCCCTGGGACACACCGGCACCACCTGCACTAGCACACTGATCATCCAGGGAACCCCACCTTTTAAACAGCCACGGCCCCCTCTTTATTGGCCGTATATTTTCAGGTGGCAGGCTCCCGCATGGCACGGGTACCCCCTGCCGCTCACCCCCGGTGCTGACTGCCCCGGGACCCTGGCGCCGCTGTCCTGGTCTGGGCCTTGCCTGGGGAGGCCCCTCGCAGACTGCCTGACCAGCGCGTGCTGCCTCACACTTTTCTCTGGGCCAGCCCGGGCAGCAGCCACGCCAGGAGCAAGAGTGTGTGGCCCTCAGTGACTTGGCTGAATGAACTTCTCCCTCCCACAAGCCATCTCTCCTGGGAAAGAAGCTTCTTAAGAACCATTTAGATCTTTCCAGAGGGCAAAAGCGAGATGGTTGAGAGTCCACGTTACCAAAAATGCTTTCACTCCCCAGATCTCACTGCGGACACAGCCAGGGGTCACCACTGCTGTCTGGGTGACCAGAGACGCTTGGCCCTGCAGTCCTCCTCCCCCAATTAAGAGACAGTAAAAGGAAAGTTAATATGACTATGGAACTGCATTAACTGTCGTTGAATTAAAAAGTCATTATGCAGATCCAAGTCGTCTCCATCAGCCACCCTCAACACCGAACTCTGTGCTCAAGGCCCCCTTGCAAGAACTCCAGGGTGGGCAGAGAAGTGTGGAGGGGCTTAGGGCCTGAAGACTTGGTGCCAACGCAAAATACTCCATCAAAGGCAGAAGCTCAGCCGTTTCGCAGGACTGTGCCCACGTTCCGTTTTCCCCCCTTCCCGAGCCTGTTTCCCGGCTGAGGGGGAAACCCTGGAATGGCTTGGGGACCAATGAGGTGGCAGCGGTTGACGCACGGATCACGGTCAGGGGCGATTTCATTTCCAGGGGGAGAGGCCGCCAGGCGGGGGTGGGGTGTGGAGGCGGAGGATAAAGCGGCAAGCGGGGGGCAAAAAGTAGGAAGGGAGGAGAAGCTCCATCAGCGAGCAGCCAAGGCGGCGGAGGTAAAAAAGAAAGAGCAGGTTGGTGGACAGGAGCTGCGGGCAGGCGGCCCGGGGGTTCTGGGGTCCGGAGGTGCCGAGGGAGGGGCCTGTGTTCTGTCTGGGGCGCCGGGGGTGGGCGGGCGGGGAGCTTGCTGTCAGTCAGGCCAGGAGGGGCTCGCCGGCTTGGGGGGCGGGCGTGGGGCGCACGGCAGCCGAGGGCGCAGCGGCTCCGGCAGCTTAGGCAGCAGTGGCCGCGCCCCCGTCCCCGGCGGTGCGCCCGCGCCGCGCTCCGCGTCCCTGCGCGCGGGCTCAGGCTCCTGGTCCGGCCGCCCCGGGGCTGCCCCCGCCCGCGCGCGCCCGTTGGGGGGCCCGGGGAGCGGCGCCGCCGGCCCGGCCGCATTGTGACGTAGCGGGGCCGCGGCAGCGCCTCTGCCGCTCGCCCGCCAGCTCCTGCTGCGGAGATTCCTGCTCCCGCCGCCGCCGCCGCCGCCGCCGCCGCCGCCGCCGCCGTCCATCGGTCCGTCGGTCAGTCGGTCCGCGCTGCCGAGCCGCCCGTGCGCGGGGCCGCCACGGTGAGTCCAGGTCGCGGGCGGGCGGGTGGCGCGGGCGGCTAAGCCTTTCCAAGTTTGCACCGGGCGACCCCGGCGGGTGTCGCCCCGGCTCCCCCCGAGCCCCGGGCCCCCTTTGTGCCGCGAGTCCCGGCTGCTTGGGCAGCGGCGGCGCCTGGGCAGAAAGGGTTTGGGGGGAGGTCTCTATAGTAACAGAGGCGGTGGCTGCCAAGCGGCTGCTTTACTCCAGGGACGGGAAAAAGCCCCCGACTCGGTTTCCAGAGGATTGTTCTTTTCATTTGACCGTTTCGTGTGGTTATTATTCTTGCTGCCACCTCGGATCGTATGGGAAGCAGGGATGGCCAGCGCTGCGGCTCCTCAGAGATAACGAGGGGGCGAAGTAATAGTAATAGCAAGAGTCCTAACAACAACAATAAATGCTAAAGAGAGCCGCTGGGGTTGCTGCCTCCCAGGGGGAGCGCTTCCCCAGCACCTCAGCTGTGCCGTCCAGCCCGGGCGCCCACCGGCTCCCTCCGGCGCTGTCCTGCGTCCGGGGCTTGGCGGCGTCAATTTTAGCGGGGAATGTGTCCCTCGTGGCCTTCTCTCGGGGTGATGACTTTCATCTGCAGGTGGTAAGTGGAGTGAATTGGTATTTTGGCTATTGTCAAATGCCACGTTTTGTTTATTTCATTTTTACGCAAAGAAAAGAGGGAAAATTATGAGCCATTACTGGCAGCCATACAGTTTCCACAGGAAATACTAGCATTCTTTGAGGAACACGCTACTGCTTGCAGAGAAGAAAGTCTTTAGGAAACAAAAAGGCAACAGCATTGTTGCTCATTTTCAATGGACCGCTAGGAGGGGGGAAACGTGGTGTTTTTTCCTGTGGGAACGTCGCTTTCGCGTTGCTTTCCTTGGGAAAGTTCATTAGGGAAGCATTACTGTCGGTGTCCGTGTTTTCATTGCTGGTGCCTGGGTCCCCACTCCTCTTGGCTATTACTGACAAGTGTCCATCAAAGAGTCTGGAGGAAGGAAGGGAGAACCGCTGCAGGATAGTCTCGCCACACACCACGTGCCGTGGAGCCCGGCCAGGGTGCAGTTTGCAAAATGAAATAAGGGCTGTCTGGGGAGGTTTATGAGGATTACATGTGTGCAGAGTAAGTCAGTTCTCCAAGGTGTCACTCTAAACACGTAATTTTCAAGCACCACTTGTCTTGCTGAATCTGCAGGAAGGCAAAAACCTTTTTCTCTTATTATGGAGCAGACTTCCCAGTTGGGAATGGGTTGAAATCTGTATTTCATTTGTACATATTGAAATTTTAAAAGGCAAAGAGAACGAGGAGTGGGAAGGCAGTATGCTAATGTGTTCACATCTGGGAGAAAATGTCTATTGGATATTTCTGATATGGCTCTATGTTAAATTGCATTCAACATGATTGGAGTGTAGGGAGACACCTTTAAGGTGTCCTTAAAACTACTGGGGAAAGGGGTCACATTTTTTTTTAACCAATTATAGAAATCTCACCAGAAGGCAGTACTAACTGAAAAGTACCCAGAGTCAGATATGACTGTGTTCTATGGTTTAGAATGGGGGAGGGGGGGAGAAAAGAAAAAAAAAAAAAAAACTATGGTGCTTCTCTTAAGGGTCTTTGGACATTTCAATTATAAAACATAAAAAAGGGAGTTGTTTTGAATATAAACTTCATTTTCTCCACATCCAGCATTTTGTGAGGAAAGATGGTAGATTTGAAATGATGTTGCATTTATTAATTTGACAGAAACCATTTGTTGATGGCCAAAAGGAAGTGACCCAAGCAGATGAATTTCTCCGTCTACCACGTCTCAGCTTTTCTAATTGCAGGCAGTTATTCTGGTGCAGGTGCACCATGGGCATGCAGAATGGAAGCCAAGAAACATTATGTGTGCTGTTGTTCTGGAAGGAATTGTATTTTACTGCTCCTAAGAGGAGGGAAACCCACACAAACATCTAATACAAACAAATGATCTTTGATGTGATCAGAGAAAGCCTGAGCCATTTTTCTTGCCAGATTCAAGGCATTTCTTGTCAAAAGAGGAAATCTCCCAAGGAACAGGTGCCTCATTAGAAGAAGCACAAGGGAATTTCTCTTTTAAATGTAAAATCTAATTGAACAGCAGCGAGAGAATCACTGACGCTTAGAATGGAAGCCTTGGTTTTGGCAGTCTGTCAGGTTACTGTTGCAGACCACATAGGAGAAATAAGTGTCTGGGGAGACAAATAATATCCTGGTGAAAATCAAACAATTGCTTCTGTGAAACTTTTACACTTATGTACATGTTTCCCTATTTTTTTTGGCTAATATGCAATCAATAGTACTTATTATAAGATGTATTTTTCTGAAAATGAATCAGTAGATTGGTACTAATATGTTATATTCTGCGCATGAGTTTGCATGCCAGTTTTCCTGGTTAATTATCTAGATTTTGTATATTTTTTAAAGATTTATTTATTTTTGCATATAAGCTGGGGTGCAGGCCAGAGGTGTGGGGCGGAGAGAGGGTTCACAGAGACAGAGTGGGGAGGAGAACAGGCAGTTCAACTGAAACTGCTGAGGGGAGCAGTGGGCGAGGCAGGAGAGGTCTGCTGTGCCATGTGGGAATCTCCCCAGGTGGGCATTGAACTCTTGCAGCAGCCACCCACAGCTCCACAGCGCTGCACTTAACCCGTTGCGCCACCAGGGAGGCGCCAAGGGGACACTCTTTTCTAGCAGATATTTTCTGCTGGGGAATAGTGTACTGTAAGAGAGCTAGGTAGAGCCTGCTTGGAGACAGCCCAGAATTGGGGTTAGGGAGTTGCTCTATATCATTGTCCTATTATTTATGTAAACCGTGGGTAGAAGAGGAACAACACAATGATTAAAAATGAGCCGTATCCACTGACAGTGGCATCAGTATAGTTTGGAAACCGTGGCTGGTGACGGAGTCAGCAGACCCATGTTGGGAGAAGAGAAAGGCTCTGACAGAGGTAGAGTGGGAAACAATGGAGAGGAAGGGGCTCATCGGGAGGGCCCGTATTTCAGATTTGGTGAGTGATTACAGGGCGTTAGTGAAGCCTAGAGTCAAAATCATTCCGAGATTTAAAAAAGCTTAAGTGACGGAAAGAATGATTGTGCTGTTTTGAGAAACAGAGAAATCAATAAGTGATTTATTTGGGGGGAGGAGAAAAATTCTGTTCCAGAAAGGTTGATTAAAAGAGATAAATTGAATGTGGAAGCACTTTATAAGCAGCAGATGTCATGAATGGTAGCTGTTGCTTAGGTTTGAAATCGGAGTGGGTTGTCTATAATTAAGTGTCTGGAGTTGTAAGGCGACAGTTGAAAGCAAAATGGCACCTGGAGGATACCCAGAGTCAAAAGGCCGTCAGAGGAACCACTCTTAGGAGGAAAACAGAACTACTCTGAGGGGCTATGGAGCAGGAACTGATGCTCTTTTTCCTGAGACACAGCTGGAGGTTTGCCCCTGGACTTAGCAGAGCGGGAAAGAGAACTCTTTGGCCTCCTTTGTGTGGTTTGCACACTGCTGAGCCAGAAGCGTTGATGGACAGCCGCGCGAAGCCAGCCCACAGTGGGCACTGGGGAGTAGGTAGGTGCCGTCAGAGAAGCATTGCTCTCAGCAGTTGGAATGGAGCCAGAATGGCAAAACCAATGAATGCCCAGAGAGGTGGAACTTGGTGATTTACTTGGGGCTTCGACCCACAGAAGCTGAAAGAGCAGCTGGTGACAGTTTAGGCCTATTTGCCTACAGATGGGGGTGCCTGAGGAACAGTTCGCCCCTGCGAGTGGTGGGAAGTGGTGGGATTTTCTCATAGGGGGAGAAGAAAGAAAGCAGAGGGCCAACACAATGCCTTCATCCAGACTCCTCCGTAAATGTCAGGGGATGTTTTATTAGAGGAGAGAGGAATTTAGCTCCTTCTGTTAGTATTTCACCTGAGGGTGCCGTCAAGGTATGCTTGTCCAGCTTCATTTCGTAGCTGGCAAGCCTGACATTCATGTGGCGTCTTTCACTATCCAGTGCAGCTGTTGGGCCAGACAGCACACCTGGCCTGGCTAACGTCACGCAATTAGTCTGAACAGCACACACAACTGCTCTTTCTGGAAGTGCCTTGGGTAGACCAGCTTGAAGCCAAACGTACATCCTGTGGCTTCTATTGCACAAGTCTGGGAACCCTGAGGACAGTTAGGAACTGTCACCCAGTGAACGGCTGCGCGGTGGCACCGGTGCTGTCACATACTCTAACCTGGGCCTGTCTGGCTTTGACTCACAGCAGATCTTACTGCAAAGTCCCTCAATGCATTTTGTAGCTTTCCATGTTTCAAAGCCCCTAGTCAGAGCAGTGGAGGCTTGTGTAATCCACCACTCACAAAACTCGCCAGTTGTCTCAGCTTCTTGTGCTGGTCAGGATGCTGGGCTGCAGGTCTCGGAAACCCGTGTTGTGCTGGCCTGGGGGGCAGGTATAGTCTGGCTCCTGTACTGACAAGGGCAGGAAGGGTCCAGTTCTCATTTCCTCTCCTCACCATGGTGGTACAGTGGTGACTGGCAGCTTCAGGCTTCACCCCCAAGGAAGAGAGACTAATTCAGGATTAACTCGAATTAGACCCCTTATAATCGTATGTGCACGAACCAGCTCCTCTGGCAAGATGTGGAATACCTGCTGGTGCTGGCTGCCCGGATGCAGTGCTCAGTGCTGAGCCTTGGGGAGTGGGGAGTGTGGGGGCGGTGGGGGGGGCAGGGGAGGTGCCAGACAGGGTGTCCTTAAAACCCTCCTAAACCGGGTGACTTCAGAGCAGGGAAGGGGCAATTTTTCACAGGAAAATACTGAAGCGCTGCGGATCCCGTGCAGGCAGAAACAGCAGCTATCTACCCTCCAGCTGTTTTCCCTGGGGCCCTGTTATCCTCTTGATGCACTCCTGGCCGGAGACCTGGGCTGCTCCTGATAATCGCCTCCCCTTCCCCTCCCCCTGCACTGCGGCAGTCCCCATGGCCTGCTCCCTCTCTCGCCCTTACTTTTTTTATTTTTTAAAGATTTATTTATTTATGCACTCAAGCTGGGGCACAGGCTAGAGGCGGGGGGCGGCGAGAGGGTTCACCAGAGACAGTGGGGAGCAGAACAGGCAGATGGACTGAAGCACACTGCTGAGGGACGCAGCGGGCGAGGCAGGAGAGGTCTGCCGTGCCATGTGGGAATCTCCCTGCTGGGCTTCGAACTTCAGTCACCGCTGCCAATAGCTCCACAGCGCAGCACCTAACCGCTGCATCCCTGGGGAGGCCCCTTTGTTCCCTTTTTTTACAGCCTTCACAAATCACCTATAAAATGCTGCCTCCGGTTTCTCCACTTCTAGTCTCCCCATCATCTCACCCATGCTGGAGGGCTCTTCCCAGAGCACGAATAGATAAAATGGAAACTTAAACTCCCTGCTCCAAGCCCCAGGGTGAGGGGTGGGGCAGGGAGAACCCAAGCTCAAGATCATGCATTTTGAGCTTCCTCACAGTGTTGTAGCTGCCTCCTTCTGTGGGTACAGCCAGCACGTGAGGGGAGGGCCCATAAAGCTACCTGTCCCCATGCTGTGCTGAAGTATCTGACTTCGGGGTCCCGTATGCTCCCTTTCCTCTCTCATTTTCTTGCCTTGGTGTGCTCTGTTGTTCGGTGGACTGTTGTTCCTCCTGTCCTCATCCGTGAACGTCCACTCCCCTTCCAGCCCAGTGTTGCCCTTTCCAGAAGACTTTGCTGCACAGCCTCTCCTCCTGGCCCGTGCGGCTGGTCCCCCTTCACCCAGTGCGGCGGCCTGGGGGCGATCTCTCTCTCCAGCTGAGCGGCAGCTCTTGGGGGTCCCTGTTCTATGTCCCCATGTTAACCTGGTTCAGCGACATGCATCGGATAAGCTCAGTAACTTTTAAATGAAGGAATGAAAAGTGTGTGCGACTCCATTCATTTTGGACTTTTAAGGGGAATTTTTTGTAGGTTTCTTCCATTTCCTTTAGCTGGATTCTCACATTTGGACATAAAGACAAGTTCTCCTCAACGTTGCAGCTCAGACACTTTCCTAGCTGTTGATGTGCTCTTTTCTTACTCGGGTGCGGTCGCTAAGAGCCACCTTCTGAAAGAGACTGAAAAACTCCAGGGACCCAAAGTCAATCCCTAGACTAGACTTTCAAGCTCAGCGATCAGATGAGGAATAATTTGGCTTCTTACCATATTTCATAGTTAATATTTATGAGGCACTTACTCTATGCTGGGTGCTTCCCAGATGCCTGAATATCACTTCTTTAATTCTCATTGCAGCCCCGGGAAGGAGGTATTGGTGATCGTTATCATACATTTTCTGCACAGGAGGAAACTAAGTTACAGATTTGTCGGAGGTGCCTGGCCTCCCTGGCACTAAGCCCCTTCTTGCTGGGGACTGCTGGGCTGCCTGACACTTGTGTGTGTGTGTGTGGTTGAGGAGCAGAATCAGACTTCCATAGGGCACCTCCAGTTCCTCTGTCATGATTTTGTGACTGTTCTCAGATTAAGTGAGCGCCTCTTAAGAAATTATTTCTGCTGCCTCGCTACGGATTCTTTATTTTTTTTTAAAAAAAAAAAGCATGGAAAAAATAAATTTAAAGTTAAGAGCTCTAGTTTTACATTTAAAATTATGGATTTCTACCTTAGAAGTTTCAGTCATATTCCTATTGTTGCCAGATAGTAAAGGCCTCTTACGGAGGTTGTATTATGTCTAAATCGCAGGCCTCTTGAATAAGGGTGGAAGAGGCTTGGTTCTGAGTATCACTCAGAAGTTTATTCCATGGATATTCAAAGGAGCTAAAACTTTGGGAGTCCCCGAAGCACTGGTTCTTAATGTGTTTTCAGCCTGAGTCTTGTAAGCCTCTGATGAAGGCTCTGAGCTTTTCCCTTAGAGGAAAAAGAGGTTTAAATGCATGCACACACACACACAGTCACATGCGTGTGCACACATGCACGTGCCCCTTTGCGTCTGAGATAAGGAGTTTGAGGAATCTGTGGAAGCCCATCTGTGGATTTCCTGGGACTCCATAACCCCAGCTTTCAAACCCTGTTTAAAAGCCAGGGAAAAAATAACGACCGTTCTATAGGATTTGCTGTGCATCACGTATGACCCTTCATTGCATGTTTCCTGTGTGCCTGTCAATTTGAAAAATACATAAGCCATTCAGCCCTCTAAAACTTACATTATGAGCCTAGTTTTTAAGCTGTGGAGAATGAGATTCAGAGAAGATGCCTTCACACTGCTTCCCCGTCCATTCTTCCTACCAAGCTGGGCATAGACCCGCCCCAGTGAAAATCTCAGGGCCTTCGTTGGTCTCCACTTACGTTGTTGGCTGACCTGCCCTGGGGGACGTCGGTCAGGGGGCTTTTCTGCCTTGAGAGCCTCCTGCCCGGGCTCCAGCGCAGGAGGAAAGGCGGCTCACTGTCCCCGTCACCTGTCACTCTCGCCCACGTGGAACAGCCAACGCCACGAGGGCGACACAGTAGGACCACTTGGCGCTCCCTAGGCAAGTTCCTAGCTCATTCCTCGCTCATTCCTCAATGCCACTTACATGCCCCGAAGATACCTGCCCTCAGGTATCCATCAGAAATGAGCATGGATTCTGCATTTGAGCCCTTCACAGACATCTGCGTGGGGCTCGCCGTGTGCCAGGCTCCATGGTCCTAGCTGTGGTCACTGCCTATAGAGTTCCTGAGCTTGTGGCCCTGTAGCTAGATCATTTCTAGCCCATAGGGGACTAGCACATCATTTAAATGAACTTTGATGAGCGAGGAAGCAGAAAGGGATTATTCTGCGCTGTTTCCTTGCTTTGCAGCTTGAGAACTCCACTCACAAACATGTCTGCTTCTCTCGCCCTTCCCTTCCTACACCAGGACATTGAAAATGCTTCAGGTTTCTGGAGATGGCTCCACAGAGGAAGGGGGCACTCTGGCTGGGCAAGGCCTCTCCATCCCCCCTTTGCAGATGAGAAGGCAGCGAGACCAAATGGCTCACCACTGACGGGGTGAAGACAGGGCTAACTAGTTGGTCTGGTCCCCAGCGGAGCAGGGCTCACTGTCAACCACAGGCTGCTTCTAATTTATTCGTGATGTGATTATTGTCGTTGTTTTGGCCTTTATATTGTGGTCTCTCTCCTGCAAATGAATCCCGCAGGCGAGCGCTGCTCGGGAAGCAAACACACCCTGCCTGGCTCCCTCTCTGCGGCCCCCACTGGGCTCTCTGGGTGTTGTCCCCTCTCTTGTTCCAGGGGCCCCTGCCCCTGCTGGCCCAGCTCTCCCCAGCACAGCCCCCAGGTTTTTGCCCTGCGTGTTGTGTTATGATGCTTTCCACCAGAGCTGGCTGGTAAAATATAAGAACATCCAAGAGTAAGAGCCCAGCAGGGCACTTCAAATATTCTAGCAGTCACATTAAGAAAAGTACAAGGAATTAATTTTAATTATAGATCACACTTAACTCAACACAATATTAGCATTTCCCCACGTAAGCAATATAAAAAAGCCATTTACCAGATACCTTCCATTCTTTTTTAACACTGGAATGTGGTATGTATTTGATTCTTAGCTCAGACTAGCCACACTTGCAATCTCAGTAACCATATGTAGCATGTGGCTCCAGCCATGGACTGCAGGCTTGGACTTTAGGAGACCCTGGGTGGCCCAAGGACAGAGTTAGCAACCATCACCCCTGTACCCCTCAACGCTTAGCTGGCACCCTCACTGTGGCCCCCTGCAGGAAATGTGTTCGTGGCTGTCTTCGCTCTGAACCCTGGCCGTTGGGGGCGGGTCCCGGAGTGGAGTGTGTCCAGCCATCCCACATACATGTCATTCATTAATGCACAAGGGATGGTTATGTGTAACCTGAGGGGTTAAAGGGATTGGCGAGGGGGTGGGGGGAGGGCTGGCCTCAGCAGCCCCTGCTTCCCACTTTCAGTCCACAGCTCTGTACAGTGCCCCAGAACTGCATTTGAGTTGACAAAGTGAACAGGCAGCCTCTCCATACAAGAGGAGTGTTCTAGCCTAAATTGTGCTGTGCCTGTACTTGTCTACTTTTAGGTTTCTTCTAATATCAAATACTGGAGGAACCTCCACTCACTCCAGGTTATGTGACTTGTAATGATATCATTGAACTGGATTAAAAAAAAAAAAAAACCAGGACTGATCCGGCACCAAAACAAAAGCTCATCTGCTGAAGGAGCCTCCTACTGAGATTACAAAAAACGCCAACGGATGTCTGGAACATTAAATATACAGCAAAGCAAGAGACGGCAGTAGGGAGCTGTTAGAGTCAGTGTGATGGGCTTTCTCTGTGTCTGTGGTTTTAGAGTCATCACTGGTCCTCCTGAAAGAATGGGAGATTTTTATCCTGAAAATTTGCCTTTGCACATGCAGTATCCAAATTCTGCAAGTGCTTCTCACTGGCGAGTGTGCATATGCTTGCTTGTCTACTTTACCCCTAATGATAAATGTCACTTAAAATAATTGATACCACCCAGCCTGAAAGATAGGTACTCCCATAAAACCATACTCACCACATATTCAGTTACATTCAGAGTTTGAAAATGGAAGAAAATATTAGTGTTTGATCTATGATTCAGAGAAACATTTTGAGGAGGGATTTTTGCCTCAGGGTTACCCCAGATTTACTTAAAGAGTGCACTGAATAGAAAGTGGAGTAAGACCTGATCTTGGCTTTGCCATTGGTTACCACTTTCAACTTGGAAAGCTCATTGACCTGCTGTGGGATTTTCTCTCTCAGAGAGTGCACAGGGAGAAGTAAATCCTGCACTTATACACAATGTAGGAGGAGGATGAATGAAGTCTAGAAAGTGTTTTGAACAAGTTCTCAAAAAAAAAAAAAACAACTATTTGGAACTGTTAGAGGGTGAAGTAGCTTGCCAATATTTTTGCAAAGTAAATTCTGAAAAGTTAGAAAAAGAAATCATAGCATATATCATAGAGTAGATTACTAAACCCAAGCCATGTTTAAGTAATTTGACGATCGCCTTAATAAGTCAAGGATGGTTCAAGACAGACAAAGCTTTGCATCTGTTGGCTCCAGTTTGGGGAGTTCTGCTTTCATTTGAGTCTCTCAAAAAAGAACCCGTGCCTCTCTGTGACTATAATAAACTTCTTCCAACACGACAGCCCTAGTGTGCTGTGTTGGTGTAATTGAAAACCTATAAAAAGGCTGAGAGCTACTTTTGAATTGGCTCGGTGAACTTGGACTGGATTTGTCAAAGTGGTGAAAGGTTTAAAGGAATTTTCATAAATGAGGTCTCCAAGCTGTGTTTTAACCATAGAATTCCAATGAATGCCAAGGCCTGTGAACTTGGGAAACAGCGCCTCTGAGAAGAACAGTCATATCAAAATGGAAATAAATGATTCATTTTCATTCCCTGAGTTCTGCAGACATAAGCACACTTAGCCTGATGATCATCATAATTTAGCAGCACTGTCGTGCACTAAAAATACAATTTAAAAGTCTAATCTTTAATTAAGTTGAGTACTTGCAGATTAACATGGTTACAAATCTTGGGCACTGGATAAAGCACAATGTTTACTCCTGTTGCTAGGAAACAGTAGAGGGCCTTTGAGTTACACATTGATTTGGTAAGAAGAGGGATGTGTGATTCTCCCAGTACAGGACTTGATGGTTTCTTCTCTGTTTCTGTTTCATAATGTATGTAAATGCATTTCATGTCACAGAAGTGCTGTGCATTCAGGGCTTTTGTTGGCAAGAGAAAGCTCAGCTATGTGCACCTAAATAAACATTTGGAGGATATTTAGAAGAGTGATTTTACCTAGAGCTCTTGGATGAAATAAGCATCACCAACTGAATATTTGGGTTCTTAATGAGATGAATTTTTCCATTTGTTAGAATTTGTGAGAAACCCGATTATTCTTTAAAATATGGTTATCATGAGGCTAATTGATGCTTTTGCATTCTTGCCATTACTGTGAAACTGTCAAATTAGTATAGAAATTTGATCCAGGTTGATGGTTTTCCAAAATCATTAAAACTTGCATGTAGAAAATCAACTCTGCTATTCTTCCCCCCACCCTTTCCCCTCCTCTTGGCAGCCCTTGCTGCATGACACATTGTACAATAGTTTTTAAAAATGCAAAGCTAATGCTTGCACAGCATGAAAGGGAGTAGCTGTGCCAGCTCACTTGCCCTGTCCCCAAAAAAAGGTTTCTATGCTGTTTTGGTCAGGATTGGGCATGAAAGAGTGGCCTCCACGAGCTCAAAAGGAGAACTAAGAGAAAACCCACAGCGACATTCCTGTTTGATCTGTTGCAGACAGCTCTGTGTATTCCAGCTGTATTTTGGTGCAAATGCCCTTCCTAAGAGGTGGGGGGGACGCAGAATAATTGACAGTCTAGAGGAACAATATCAGGGTTAGGATGGCTTGTGCCTATTACAGGATTTTATCCTTTATAGAAGCTCGGAACAACCAGGGAGAAGGAGGGAGGGGAATCACAACTGCCCTCCGGGACGAGTGCCTGTGACATCTCCTGGTAATTAACACACTTTTAACTTCCCTCTGGACAATTATTGACTCATTCCTATAGAAAGACACTTGTTGGTGTTGGTAAGAATTGTTTTCTCAATCCATGTAAGCACCTCGCACAATTTCAGGAATGTGCCATATGATCAATATATGTTGGCTGGATAAATGAATCCTACTTGTCTTGTGAGGAAATGTATTAAGACCCAAGGCTCCTTCCATTGCAGTCAATAGAGGTTCAGGGCTTGTCTTCTCAGAAGATTTGACCCTATTACCTGTGTTATTTGTACACAGAACATCTCTTTGAGGCAGTAGGCTGTCAAGTGGTCGAAATATCATATGATGGAAGGTTTCACTGCTCCACCACAAGTTGAAATAACTGACGGAGTAGTAAGAGACCTACAATCTGCTTTTATAGAACTTTTGATGAAGGAAATTTGGAGATTTGACATTAATAAGGTGAAGCTAAAAAACTGGCACACAGGTTACAAGCTTCTTGGGGGGGGTGGTAATTATTTCCAGTCTTCTCATTGTCTCTCAGATACCCAGCAGATACCCAACAGTGTTGTCAGTGGTGTGGGGTAAAGATGTTGGCTTGGAAGCAGAAACCATGCTGACTGTGAGTGTGAACTTCAACTCAGAAGCATGACCTAACACAGCCTCTTTCTGTGAATGATTTGGGGCAGTTTGCTGAACCTTTTTTTTTTTTTTTAATTTTTTATTTTTCTGTTTTTGTTGATGTAGAAGAACTGGGGTATAAGCCAGAGGTTTGGGGGAACAGGAGTGAAAGGATTCACCAGAGACAGAGTGGGGAGCAGATCAGGGAGATCGACAGAAACACACTGCTGAGGGGAGCAGCGGGCGAGGCAGGAGAGGTCTGCTGCGCCATGTGGGTCAGCTGCCTGGCCAGGGTTAGAACTTAGAGCATAGTGCTGATAGCACTGAGACTCAAACCCTAGGCCACCAGGGAGGCCCAATGAAACTTTTGTTGTTGTTTCTTTGGCATTGGTATTTTGGTGTTTCTTCCTTCACTAATACATATTTATTGTTCACCTCATTTATTCAAGGTAAATTTTGACGGCTTGGGATAAAATGGAGACAGTGGATAACAGATTCACTCGCTACCTTTCTCCATGTCTTCTGAGCACTGAGATCTTTGGACTGAATCCGCAGGCCCTTTTTTCTCAGGCTTCTGGTTGGGTTTAGCCAGGGGGAGGCCCCAGCAGGGATTTGGCAGGCTGGCTGCTTTCCGAGCCTGGTAACTGCCGCCTCCCCCGCACTGTGACAGCTTTCCTCAGTCTCGTTAGCGCCAGGGGCCACACCGCACCGCCTCGGAGAGCTCCCCCAGACGCTGCCCACACCTTTGCAAATGGGCTTTTTATTAAATTACCCTCAAATTGCACTTGTGTGTGCCACCTGTTTCCTGTTGGGAACCTGACAAAGTTGAGTCCCTTTAAGAATGACGTGATTTAGCTAGAATTCGATACAATGATTGACTCATAGGCAGCATTCAATGAAGTTAAGTATTACCGTGATTAGCTTTAATTTTTACGGTGTTGGGTTTGCCATGTTGATCGTGGTGGCGTTGTTCTACAATTTTTTAAAAAGATTTATTTATTTATGCATACAAGCTGGGGTGTAGGCCAGAGGTGGGGGGCGGGGGTTGAGAGAATTCACGGGAGACAGAGTGGGAAGCAGAGCAGGCGGATCAAGTGAAATACACTGCTTAGGGGAGCAGCGGGCGAGACCAGCGAGAGGTCTGCTGCACCATTTGGGAAGCTCCCTGGCTGGGGATCGAACTCTTGCTGCAGTGGCTCTGGATAGCTTCATAGTGCTGCACTTAACCCATTGTTCCACCAGGGAGACCCTGTTCTACAAATTTAAAAAGGTGAGAAGAAAACATCCTTTTGCATGTTAAGCATGGAAAAAGTGAAACAGAGAGGTCAAGGACTACAGTCGCACAATACTTTAGAGGCAGAACTAAAAAGCGAAATCTAAAATTTTGACCTCTTTCTCTGTATGGGACTTATAGTCATAAGGTGTTCAGATGATTTAGTAAATTAAACTTCAAAAAAGATTTAGTAAATTAAAACTTAACCCACTGGGAGAGTTGGGTAGGCCTACCATAATAAACCTTGGTACTGACCACTCGAAAATAATTGGGTTCAACTGAGAACAGCTCAGCATCTTCAACTGACTTACTGTAGGAGCTGGAACTAAGCGTTTTCACATTTGTACCCTCTTAGTGGCTTCACAACAGATGATGCTTAGGACTGAATTTCCTGTAGTCTCTTGAGGGTAGATCACTTTATTTGTAATCAAAATTAATTAGGAGCTCAGCATTTAATACTTACACAGGGATTTTTCTGGGATTTTTCTGATTTTCCAACTTCTATGTTAATGTTCTCATCCTTGTGTCCCATAAAATATGTCTACCGTCATCTCATCTATAACTTAAGTACATTCATTAAACTTCATCAAGAATGAAAAGGAGCAGATCCCTGAAGAAATAGAAGTCAACTGGAAAGCACGCCATCCTGAAACTTCACTCCATCTGATAGAGAATTTGTCCTAGTTGTTGAAATCTCAGACCACATGGATGTATCGTCCAGTGTCTTGGAACAATTGTATAAATAGTCTCTAACAAACTAGAAAGAAAGTAATTTCAGAGATGTCTCTTTTTCACAATTAAGTAGAGTCAAGGGAGAAATAGTAATTTGAAAGGCCTTTTGATGGCAGTCCAAATAAGGATTTATAGATTGTCCCTTCAGTACAGGAGCTGAGTTGGCAAAAACAAATACCCTGTTGCCAGAAAAGCTGATGCTTCTAGAAGAAATTATTGCCATTTGAACATTTGGATCTCTCTCTCTCTCTTTTTTTTTTTTTTTGTTCCTTTTTTTTCCTTTTCTTTAAAACCAATCCCAAGTAGGGTTCCTGCCTTTTCTTTCTAAAAATAAAAAAATGCCTTCTATATTTTGGGTACCTAACAAATATAAACTTTCTCAACTAACACTCTCTCTCCCCCTCCCCCTTCTCTTTCTCTCATTTTTGAATTATCCTTTCTGGAGAAGATATTATACCAAAGTTCCGTAATGACATTGCACCCCCACCCCCTGCAGTCGGTCCTAGTGAGTACTGCTATTGCTTTGTTCCAACCCTCTACCCCTTTACTTCAGTTTCGATTTCATGTCTTTCATTTTTTTGCCTTGAGTGAAATACAGTGACATTTTAACTGAGATGAACTATTGTGTTCATAGTAATTATTTTTCTTAATGTTTATACTCTTTTCGCCATGTCAGTTGTGTGAACATGAATACCAGTAATGTGGGAATAAAATTAAATCCTTAGTGATCGAACCAAAAATATCACATTATATCCAAGAAACTTCTGTGGCTGCTTGCCTAATAGAAGTCATCCTGGGTTCTTTAAAGCAAAGGAATTGATGGTGTTTGCAGATGGAGGACTCTCAGTGCTTCACCTAGTCATTCTGCATACAAACTTTGATAGCTTTTCTTGTGTAGATGCTGTCTTTTCTAGTGGAGAAGAATCCATTGTATAGCTATAGCAGAAGTGTAGCAGGAAGCAGGGGGTCAATGAATTCTACAGGACTGGGGAGGAAGGTGGTCTGTTTTTTGATGGCTTTCCAGGAAAAGTGAAATTGGATTTAAAGTGAAAGGCCAAGTATGTCTTCACCAGGTAGAAAATTTAGTGGACGGTATTGAGACCTGAACTTGTCTAGAACTTGGAAAACTGTATTTTGATGTGACTTCAGAGTAAGATAGCTGGTGTGAAGTGGCAGGAGATAATGTTAAAAGGATGACTGTGGAGAAAGGAAGCTTATACATGTTTTCAATGAGTGCTGTTAATAACTAGTCCTACATAGTTTTTGTGCCAGACATTCGCAAGGCTTGTCCTAGTACCTGTGTTGGTGACATCCATATTTTTCTCTCTAACCCTGGGGTAGAGGTCTTTATCTTCTGTCATCTTCATTTAGAGTCTTCACCATTTCTCAGAAAATCCATGCCTCCAAAGTAAACTTGTCACCTTTCTCTCAAAATCATGGCTCTGTTTCAATTTCCTAATTTACTGAATGGCCCCAACTTTTAAGGAAATTCTCCATAAACTCCTTTTTCTTGAAACCCTCCCCTCCCATATCTTCCAGCATCCAAACATTCAACAAGTCTGCCTTATTTAGGCAATTAATACTGTTGTCTCTAGTTTGTTTATTCAGGTTGTCATCATTTTGCCTTTTGATTACCACAACAACTCTTAACCTAACTCTTCCCCTTTCTCATCAGAGCCTGTGCTGGTACCAAGCTGATCCTTCTAAAGTTGATTGGCTCAGTGATTATGCTCTGTACATTTTCAGTAGGCTCTCTCATAAACTCCAAGTACAATCATCAAATTTTAACTCATGGCTAAAATTCAAATCCTTAGCATGACATATAGGCCTTATGGTTTTGGCCCAGCCTATCTGCCCCTCCTCATGGGTCCTGTGACTAATCCTTTTCCCTTTTCCAGACTTGGTAATGACTTGAAGCTCCAAGTAATTTCCAGTCTGTTAATCTCCTGGGAATTTCCCTGTTCTTGGTCTCAGCCTTCTTACCCGGTTTGTCACCTCATTTTTCCTCACTTCTGTCTCCACTTAAGTTGAGGTGAGGTGTTTCCACAATGTTGTAGTGATAGATTGTTGACTTTTCTCCACTAAACTTCAGGTTCCTCGGTGCCATGCACATGTCTTGTTCGTGTCAGCCATATTCCCAGTTCACGCCTGGCACATAGTTGTAGCAAAAATAATAGTGTTTATAAGGCACTTATTACAGGCCAGGCAAGGTGCTAATTTATTCACATACATTATCTCCTTTAAAGGGGAAAAACAAAGTCAAGCCATGCTTTGGAAAGGTAATGCACCACAAAGTGAAGATTGGGCCAGAGGATTGTTACAGGAACTCTAGTCAGGACAGTATTGTAACAGAAAGGTAAGAATTTAACAGATCTATACTAGGGTAGAGACAATAGAAATCAAGTGGAGTGAATTTATTGAAGTTATTCCTAGAGATACTGAATGGATAAATGAGTAGAACACTAATGGATGGTTGGATGGATGGGTGGGTGGGTGGATTCATGGAATGGAAGGATGGATGGGTAGATGAAGATCCCTAACTGTGTTCCTTAGAATTTACTTCAAAAATTTTATTAAACTTCTGAGTCTTATTAACTTTGGTGTGACAAGCTTGTTAGGATTACAGTTGCAATTCTGTGTTGCAGATACAAGAAGCAGCCTCTGTGGCAGTAGGCTGAGAGAAAATAAAGTTAAAAGCAGACATATCATGTGAGAGTAATGGTTTTTAAGAAGAGATACTTAAAGTTAAACATCTGTGTGAAATCATTGAAGAAGGCTCCTAATTTTTTGTTTCACCCACTATGGAAGTTATGTTGTATTGTGTAGCATTCTTACGTTGTATCAGTCAAAACTGAAGCTTCAAGGGGAGTCATCCTAAACTCAGTGTCATTAGTGGAGAGTCTAGGTGTCTAGTTAAGAGTTCTTACTTGGTGACTAGCTGTAGGACATGGGACAAATCAATTCACCTCTAATATAGGAACCTTTTGTGTGGGGGTGTATCAATAGTTAAATGAAAAGAGAAAAGCACATGCCACTTGGTATACTGGGGTGCAGGGAGCTCCCCTCTAGAGGTGGGCTCCCCCCAGGTATGGCCTCATTCCTCAGCAGCACTGGGAACACAGCAGGTGGAACTTCCATAGATGCTTCCAGCTGACTTTCCCAGTGTCTGGAAGCTGTGTCCTAACAGGAGACATTTTGTGTTGTTTTAACAGTGGTGTGTATACTAAAGCTCATGTCAAGCAACTTGGGATCTATTTAGGAGGAACCTCAGTGCATGATGTGGTTTCCCCACACAGTTCCTGAAAATAAAAATGGCTGAGATGAATCAGTGTTAGTGGTGAATGATCATGGATGTGCATGTGTTAAAATATAGTCCCTAGTTCATTCCTATTTAGTGGGAATTCTCACATTCGTTGTTTTGGGGAGTGTTGAAATGAAAGTTTTTTATTTGCATACTAATCTAGTTGGATTTTTTTTTAAGCTGCATCACTTTTTATTGGAGTAATATTGGTTTACAAAACTGTACCAGATTTATTTTATTATTCATAACTCTAGCTGTAAAATCAAACATCTTCATAGGAAGGAACCCTTAAGTATGCTGTTTTCCAAAAGCTCAGAAGATAAAATTGGTCCTAGATATTTCAAGGTAAAGGTATTATGTCCTTAAGTAGAAAGGCCTGAAAAATCAAAAGACATTTGTTGGTTTCATGACTGCTTAAGCGAGGGTGAAAACTAAATGAATGAGAAGCACCTTGTAGTACTGACCTCCTGAGTCTCTTCTGTGACCTCCTGAGACTGCTCTGTGGCTTTGCCTTCTCTGACCTCTTTGCTGGATACAGACTCAAAACAGTTGGTGTCTCCCCTTAATCCCCTGTCATTTTCTGTTGCTTTACCTCTGTCATCTTTTCTGTCACAGCGCTTAGCCCCCTTAACAAATCCTACGTTTATTTGCTTGTTTACTACCTGTCTCCTCCCTAGCCCCACAGAAGCCGATCTGTGCGAGACTTTGCTTTGTTCTCTAGTTCCCTGAACCAGCACAGTGCCTGGTTCATAGCAGAAAGTCAGTAAAAATTTTGTTGAGTAAATAGGTATACATATCCAAACCTATGCAAATAGATTGTGTTGTCACGAGAATGTGTTATTGTTAACATTGTTTGCTGAATCTTATGCAGTGCTTGTTCACTGGAAACACAAAACAAACTTGAAAAATACAAAGACATATCAACAGAACATATAAAATCATTCTCTGGCTCTGAGCCAACAATTTCACAAATATTTGTGTGTGTTACCCCTTTAATATATTATCAACATTTGATCATAGTATGCTGTTGTTATTATATTATTTTATATTGTGCATTATTTCGCTCATTATTGTATCAACAGCATCTTTATTTTTACAAAAGGTTTTATCAAGATGCCTATTAAAAATGGTGGCATAAGAGTACATTTCTCCCCCACCTTCCTAACAAAACAAAAATAATGAAAAACAGAAGAAAATCAATGTATGACGAAACAAGTCACTAGCAACAACCCCAGAACACAAACCTTGAGGGACACCTGCCAGATCTGTAATGTTTGAACAGAGGTGAGGGCAGACGTAAGAATCTACACTTATCTCACCATTTTGGACCTTGAGCAAGACACAGTTCCTCCAATTAAGTGCATGGCTATGAAAGACCTTTCCAGTGTTTCCTGAATGACGTGACAGGACCAAAAGCTCTAGATGGACTGTGGGGGAAGTTGGCAGCGACTCTGTGAATACCCAGGCGTCGCCGCTGGCAGGCAGACGATGGAACCAGAACAGGACCCATCGTGATGGCCTTTTTCATTTTCTCCTTCCTCGCCTGCCAGCTGCAGGAGCCTGCTGAAAATGAAGTGTGGAGAGGAGGGAACCCAGGCAGCTTGGACGGGCCAGGCAAGCTAGAGAAAGTAGTAGAGGAGAGTGGACAGGAAAGAAAGACTTTCTGGAAGAGCTGGCAGGCTCGTAGGTTTTGAATGTTGGTTAAGCATTCCTTATTTCATACTCAGAACATTCTGAGACACTAGATAGTATTTGGTGAAGTGAAAGAATGAAAACTTTCTCCCTAACCTACTTGGGAGAGAGATATGGCCACTAGGGAGAAAATCCATTAAGATTAGAACTAAGAATGAAATAGCTGAGCTTGTACAAACTTTGTGTAGTTTACAGAAAGAGGTTAGCACAAAGATAGGGGCCATAAATCAAAGATTAAGCAACATGGCACAAAGGGGCATATGTTTCTGTAATTGTAAAATGAGCTTTGCAGCAAAAGGTGAACTGAGCTTTTCAGATGACTGGAATGTCACTGTTTATTTATGAGCCAAGATAAAACCCATTTTTAGATAAATGACTAAATTGAAATACTATAATACGTACCATTCAAGCACTGTTATGGTTAAAATATGTGACTATAAAAATGTCACGTTGTTGGTTAGGTATTTTCTGAGTCCTATCTACTCAGTTTATTGACTCCCACTAGTTTTTACTACTGCCTGCCTTGCATAGCCAAACACAACAGCTACTGTAAAAGCTTGCTCTGGTCTTTTCTACCTCATTCAGCCCTCAAGAATCTCAGGGACTCTCTTTCCAGGGCTGATATGGTTGATGGTGGTATTAAGGAAGTAGCAGTGAAGGCACTTTGCTGGCAGAGACTATGCTTCACTTACAGAAAAGCAGTGGACTCATCAAAATTCAATTTAATTTTATTTAATTTACCTTTTTGGCAAGAGAAAACTTGTCTTTATAGCCTTACAAAAATTGCTACACTTCTCCTCATCTATTTATAAGCTCATTATATCATCCAGCTCTTTCTCTGCTCTACCGCTGTAATTTCAATTTTAACTACCAGACTAATTAGAATTTTTTTCTTGGATTTCTATGAGTTTTCCAATATTTAAATTGTAAGTTGTTTTTAAAGGAAGAGAGTGGTCATTTTCTAGACAGGTGCATGGCTTGATAGGGTGTTATAGTAGTGCAGGTGAATATTCTCTACGTTATCTATCAAGTTCATATTTAATTTGAAGTATTACATCTTATGTTCCAGTTGTTCTGCCATTTCCTTAGCACTCAAATCATCATGGTGTCTCTTTGTCAAATTTAACCCAGAAGGAGCTTAACCCAGAAAGAGTACCTCTTAGGACACCAGTTCAGGATGATGCCACAGCAGCAATCCTGCATTTTGTGTGCCTTGCAGATTATGAGTTGAAAGCTGCTATGAAATTGGTGAACTACGTATTCTCTAGTTCAGGCACAGTGGCTGAAATGTTTGGAGACAGAAGACAAGAAGTCAGAAATAATGGCGAAATATAATATAGGCTGTGGTGGCTGTGGAAGAGATGGCAGCCACAAGAAAGAGTAGAATGGTTGGAAGACTGAGCTTCAAAGGAGAGAAGTGAATCTAGACAAGGAGTTAGGCAACAGTGTGAGAGGATGCCTAGGAGGCTGGCATCCTCCAAAGAGATTCTAAGAAGAACTCAAGGGAAATGGAAATAGAACAGTGAATTAATAATAGCTAAGACGTACATACCATATGCAGGCACTGCCCCGAGTGCTTTATGTATGTTAGCTAATTTAATCTGTAAGTTAGGATTCCTTAACATCTCCACTATACAGAACTAAAATATGAAGCACTGAAGCTTTTAAAGTGAATTGTCGCAAACACGCAGTTACCAAGAGACCCACCTGAGATTTGAACGAGGAACCTCAGGTCCAAGCCTGTACTCTTGATTATTAACTATTTTGTCTCTTTCAGACACGAGCGAGAAATTAGAGTGATTTGTAAGAGTTTAACAGTTGAAAGAATAAGTTGGCAGTCAGGTCTTTGTTCAAGGTCAACATCTGACTAATTCACACTTGAGAAACTTGGCAGAGAGGTGATGGTAATCGAGGCACACAAGTTCATGTTCATGGATAGCAGGTAGTAAAATTGAGGAAGGGAAATGGGGTGAATTTGCAGCAACATGGATGGAACTAGAAGGGATTATGCTCAGTGAAATAAGTCAGAAGGAAAAAGAAAAATATCGGATGGTTTCACTTACAGGAGGAGTATAGGGGGACCAAATAATAACAACAACAGAAAAACACAACAAAGCAAAACAAAAATAAACTGACAACTATTCATCAGAGACACTCTGCAGAGGAGGGGGAGGGAGAGGAATCAAAATGAGGGCGGGCGCAGCACAAGGGACTATGGTGATGTGCAGGGGTGAATTGGTGGTAGAAATTCTAGGGGGATTACACCTGGGCAAAGAAAGCAAACATTGTACAAAAAATTAACAATGATGTAAAATATATATATAAATAAAAAAAAGTAAAAAAATACTGGGGGGGGTGTGAAAAAAAAAGGGGCAAATTAGAGAAAATATCTGAACACCAGCTATTTGAACACCAAAGCTATGGGTTTATAGTAGAGAAATGATTTCTTTTAAAAGATTTATAATGGAAAATGATCTTACTAGAAAACATGCTAAAATTTTGCAACTTTTCAGAATTTTAATTTAGGCCTCTTGGACCAGAGTGTTGCCGCTCCCATAGTTACAGATTGGGTGGTTGTAGTCTTTAGAAAGTAATTAAGTTGCAAGAGATATTATTAAATTAGTGTAAATTTGATTGAAAGAGATTTTTTTTAATGCATTTGAAATGTTCCTTCCCTTTTGACAAATAACACAGTTGAAAAGGTAGGAGAAAGACTTTTAGGTAACATAAATACATATTTTCAAACATTTTTCCCTGTTATCTTTTTCTTGGCAGCACAAATATTGTGTAATCTTACTTTAAATAAAAAACAAACCTAATGTGTTAGCATTCATTTTTAGTGGAATATAGTTATTAGGAGGAAATAAACAAGTTTTATAGAAAATTTTGAATTGAACAACTGCCAAGGCCCAAAGGAGTGGGCACTTCTTTTATCATATAGAGAGTTTTGTCTCTGATAATGTCAGAATAACTCCTTAGTTATTTTGGATAACTCCTGTGATGAAATAACCAAAACTAATTGCTTAGCTAAGTTAGTCATTTTTGTCTTTCATCTTCCTCAACCAAAATTACCTAAATGTAAAATGTATATATACACAATGTAATACTACTCAGCTATTAAAAAAAGATGCAATCCTGCCATTTGCAACAATGTGGGTGAACCTAGTGTGTATTGTGCTTAGTGAAATAAGTTGGGCAGAGAAATACAAACATTATATGATTTCACTCATGTTACAGATAAGAAAACAAAACAAATGAAGGTACTAAACAAAAAGAAAGACAAACTTTTAGACTGTAAGAATGAAATAGTGGTTACCAGAGGGAAAGTGGAGTGGGCAAATTGTACAAAAGGGTTAAACTACATGGCGGTAGACAGAAACTAGAATTCTGGTGGGGAATGTCAGGTAGTATATACAGATGTTGATTTAAAAGATGGTATACCTGAAAACTATATTAGGACATAAATCATCATTCCTTCCATAAAAAATACCCATGCCAGTTGCCAAGAAAGCAGGCACAGCAGCATGTATCTGCGTTTGGCAGAGGCTACTCTGGACTCTTAACTGTTCTACATCTGTTCCCTGGAGAACAAAGTCAGTGCAGGAAATTTGTTAGAAAGTGCTCCGGTGGGAGAGAGAAAGGAAGCAGGAGTGGATAGAAAATGAGCTCTGAGGCAGTCTCACCAAAGGCCTCAGCTCACCCAGGGTCAGCTCACAGCAAGGCAGGCCCTGCAGCATGGACCAAATGGGGGAAGGCAGCCTAGCCTGTGGAACTCCATGCCAGCCAGCTCCTGGACCAGGCTGGCCCTTGGCGCTCCAGCCAGGGCAGTTCCCAGAGAAGCTGGAAGTGAAGGACTGTCAGACACATCTGCCTACAGCTGGAATTCACCAGAATTCTAGTTGAAAGTAGATCTGGATTGTATACCACAGTGCACTACAGAAATTTACTACAATATTTTGAATTTGAAGAAGGAAATGGAGATCATTAAAAATAGTATATACATCTTATTGTGGACACTCGTTGCATATAGTCTTAGGACAGAAGTCTTATTTTACCATGAAATAAAGTTAAGGAAAATTTTGTTATCTGAATAAGGCCTTATTTGCATAGAAAAAGGGAAGAGGTCATAAGCTTTTTTACAAGCTTTTTTTACAAGCTGGTTACCAAAACAATTTATGTGTGTGAGGGGGGGCGGCGGGGAGTAGAGACAGTGCACCAACTTTGTTTTGTGCATTCATCCTGTCAGTAACTTAAGATTTCATTTAAATTGTACAACTCCCCTGTGAAGAAGTTGTTCCTATTCCACTGACAGACTCAGAGAGGTTAAGTCACTTGTCTATGGTCACACAATCTGTTAATGATGTAGTAGTGACTCTTATGAAGAGCGTCTAGACCAGTACCTAATCAAAGCCCTTTTTCTTGGTTCTGTGCTACCCCTTGAATGTTAGCCATTCGACTTCAACAGATAAATTTTTACCATAGTTTCATGCCTGTTTGCTCATCCTACCTTTTGTCTTCACAAATCTCAGAAATTTGGCGTTTAAGCTGTGTGTTCATCAATTTGATCCAAGCCACAACTTCTGTAGGTGAAAGCAAATATTTTTATCCTTTCTTTAGCAGGACTGTAGTGCTAATGATTGTGGCCAAAAAAAATGGGTCCTTTCTGGGATGCCTGCTCCCCTGTATTTCTGGCCCAAAGTAGTACCTGAGTTGGCAGGTAAAAGAACTCACCATGCTAAAATGTGCTAGTCAGAGGTGACTTGGTGTGCTGATCCCAAATCCCATCTTTGAGTGTGTGTGTGTGTGTGTGTGTGTGTGTGTGTGTGAAGTGCAAAAACAAACCAGCCTTTAAATGACCCTGCATCATAGTGCTGTAGGGTCATTTTATTTGTGAAGAGCCTCTGGACCAGTGAAAAGAAAGCTTTTCAGTAGCTACGAAGAAAATTTTAAGTATTCTTAAGTGAATAATGTTAAATACATTGAATATATTGGAATGAATTTAAACTTCCTGTAAATCAGACTGACTTCCTATGGGTGTCATTTGATCAGAATGCTGAGCTGTGTGTTCTTCCATGGAATTCTGTGGCCTACAAGAATACGGTTGACTGGCTGAGCCCCACAGATGAATTGTGTTACAAATGGCACAACCTTTCTAGAGCTCTATGACGGTGACTTCCTCTGGTTTGGTTTTGAGAGCACAAATGAAGTAGACAAGGTTCTCTTATTTTTTTCTAATAAGGCACTCCTTGTGTCAGATCATTGAGGAGGACTTTAAGACATTTTTCATATCTTCATGGAGTATCTCATCTTCTATAGTAAACAAGAGAAATAAAGAGAGTCATTGTAATATTTTCAGTTGCATAATATTCTTTGATATAATGAAGTAAGTGACGACCTCAGTCAGAGTTTTTTAAGTCTTTCCTCAAGCAGCTATTACTGCATTCATGTCTTTGGTTCCAACTCCAATCTTAATTTAATAGAGGATTTCAAGAACAGTGGGATGGAGCAGATATTTCTGCATGATTAATGCAGTGTCCCACATATATTGTATAACTGCATTATAAATTATTTGGGACTTTAGTATTAAAAACAGATGACAATAGATTTGCCTTTTGAAATGCAAAAAGGAGATTGGCATATAAAACATTGAGATTTTCATGCATCAAGAGCACATACACAGGCATGTTCATTAACTGCACATCAGTCAGCTTAAAAACATACACTCAATAGGGCCTCCCTGGTGGTGCAGCGGTTGGGTGCTGCACTGTGGAGCTGTCAGCAGCAGCGATGCGAGTTCGACGCCCAGCCGGGGAGAGTCCCGCATGGTGCGGCAGACCTCTCCTGCCTCGCCCGCTGCTCCCCTCAGCAGTGTATTTCTGATCTGCCTGTTCTGCTCCCCGCTCTGTCTCTGGTGGACCCTCTCACCGCCCCACGCCTCTGGTCTGTGCCCCAGATTGTATGTATAAATAAATAAATCTTTAAAAAAAACATACACTCAATAATTTAGCAGTATTAATCTAACATCTGTAAACTGGATTATCATTATATGTATTCAATTAAGACTGACTAAAAGTTTATTATTATTGTTTTGGGCATTAAAATGGTCACAGAATGACAGTAACACCATTTGATATCAACATATACATAGACAGTTATGCTGACACTGACGGTTGAAAAAGGTATGAATGAGAAGCAAATTAAAGGTGTCTTTGAGTTCTCTTACCTTTTCTGCAGTGAAGTCAGAAATCAAGTTTAATATAATATCTGGAGAATTCATGTAGACTCTACAATGATTTAATCAAGACGTTCAGCTCTCAATGTTACTTTAGATCCCCTTGGTATTTGAAACAGGTTTTGTGTTATTTGAGTGTGATGGTCCAAGTCTTCAAGGAAATGCTCATTTTCTAGAATCTTTTATGTGCCAAACATTAGAGTTTATAGCAGGATTCACATGCCTGTTTCTAGGGCCGGGATGCTAAAGTCATAGGTGTGGAGAACCAGGAAGGTGCTTGGAGCCCGGGAGAGGGTCTTGGGTATGATGCCATGGGAACTGGTGGAAACCCACAAATTGCCCCATGTAAGCCTGGTCTGGAGGAGTCATCTAGGTTTGTGATCATTGGGGAAGGTAGTGCCAGTTTCCCCTCATCTGATTTTCAAGGGGAGATAAAAATTTGGATGTTTTTTGTAAAATTCCTTATTTTTAGAACACTTGAGTGGGCCAAATCAATCCCTTATGTGGGCTACACGTGGCCCAAAGGCTCTGATATTCCCATTCCCAGCTAAGTCGATGGGAAACCAAGTCCTGGGTTGTCTTCCATTCTTTATACATGGGATGCGAATTAGTTTGAGCAGGAAACTAATTATTTTAACAGAATCATCAAAACAGAATCAAAACCAACTTTGGATGGGTTCAGATTTTCTTTTTCAAGTGTTAAAAATACAGTGATCCTCCAGTGTTCTCATTTAAGCCATGCCTGTGTACTGTTTAGCCAAAAATGGCAGGGGTGGCGGGGTTTTGGACTCTTGTTCCATTTGGGGTATTGTCTTTTATTATTGATTGGTCTGAACTTGAATACCGAATCTCCTCTCTCCCATTTATATCTCAGAATGACATTTCCTGTCTTGATTCAGGCCTTTGTGGTCAGCTTTTATCTGATCATCTGTCTGTCCGATATCCTTGATATGTTTTTATAACATTTTTAACAGAAAATGTAATTGCTATTTATGGAACGCAAGCTGGTCAGCTCTGAAGGGCCTCTTGTGATTTCTCAAGTTGTTTTCACGTTCGACTGATACTGGCTTCTAGAACAGAAGTCTGGGAACTAACAATGAATATTAGACCGCTGAACATAGGTTTCTTTCCTTTCCAAGTCAGTCTTCAGGGGCAGAGAGAAAAGATGAATGGGAATGGAAAAAAGATGCGCGTAGCTGAGCTGGAGGTTAATTATATTAATTTCAGACTCAACTCAGCTTGAAGACAATATAATAATCCATAAAAAATGGAATGCCATCAAGGAGCCAAACTACTATTACCTTTTTCTTTTTTGGAGCACAATATGTTATAGTAATCAGGAGCTCATAAATTGCCTTTACAAGCAGTTTAGAAATAGACACTGAATGAAGCCCGCTTCGAATTGGAAACTTTGGGGAGATTCTTTTCCCTTTTGCACCTGAGATATTTTTTCCATGTGTCGAGTTTCATTTTGGTTGCACAGTAGAGGATGTGGGAATTCTGCTGTGCCTCTCCACCACATAATGGATGAAGAGTGTGAAGATGCAATTGAGTTATTTTAAATAACGGAGGGGCCAAGTGTAAAAACACTCTATACTTACGGGTTTTTTTTTTTTTTAATTCTATGTGTGAACACAGAGAGCCACCATGTTTTCCCCTCACTTACACAGAGTTTCCTGGTAAGAATTAAGTGGTTGATTAGAATGAAAACAAATAGAAAGGGTGGTAAGGAAGCTTTCCAACACAAACCTTTTTGTCCATTACCAAGAAAACTTTGGTTACTTCCCGTCACCAGGAAATACTCAGAATCATCAGTAAGAGACCACTGTGCACTATTGACACCTTGAAGCAAAGAAATGTTTTTCAGAGTATTTACAGCAGCCATAAAAATAATTTAGAAAGTTCATCTTCTCTTGAAGTATTCAACTTTGTCAAATGGTGTATCATAACCTCAGTAAGTACTATTCCTTTGTCCTTCAAGCATAGTCACTTCAGTGACCTCTTTTGTGAAAATATGTGAACACATATGTAATTATTTAAAAGAAGCACATGATCCTGCAATTACATGGAAATTTTAAGGTAGATTTTACTACCTCATCACCTGTGTCTAGACAAATTTATTAGGCACTTGCTGAGGGTGAGGAATATCTGTTTATTAAGCTGATTTTCAGGCTGCTTATGTGAGAGTTTTCATAAATTAGCTTTAGTACCTTAGAATGTACACTTAAGTAGTGATTAGACATTCATAAATTGAATCAAGTGCTCATGAACTAAAAGGGAAGAAAAATGTTTTTTAATGAACTTTAGGCTCACCACCCCCACCCATTCTTTCACCCCCCCCACCCCCCAACAGCCTGCTTTACCATAAGGAAGGACATATTTAAAGTTAGATTCCCTGGTGCCAGCAATTTCTACTTTATGTCTTGGCTAACCAGTAAGGATAATCAGCACCTTGTCACTCTTAAAACGGACAGGGGAGACTTTTAATGTGTTGAAAGGCAAGTATACAGAGCTTACAGGTTGAGCAGTCTCAATTCTCTGGCTGCAGGAAAGATTCTGAAACTTAAGTTGTTTTCAGTTGTTAGGGTATTGTACTGTGTTCTGTTAAAAGAATCGGTGACTTTAGACATCAGTATTTTCTAGCTAAAACCTAAATATCTGAAGTGAATATTCTGGAATATAACAGTCAATATTATTCACAGCAGTGTTCATTTTTTATGAATCTATGGTCCCTTTACTAAAAGGAACAATTTAATTCCCAGTTTGGTAAGCCTCTCCACTGTTTAGGGTATTAAAAAGGGAAACCATACAAAAACTTGGATTTAACCTTTTGGAAATTAATACAATCCCAGGTTTTAAGTGATCTCTGCCTCAATTTAGACAAATTCAATGAGCCTTGTTTTCTGCTTTTATTTGGGAAATGGTAAGATTGCCTGTGCCTCTTACCACTGTTTAACACTGTCTAATTGCTATGTGTAAATGTGTATATATATTATATATATATATGTATGTGAATAATAGCAAAATTTAAAACAAACTGCAGTTTATATAACATTATATATAATTATAACAGTGTTGTATAAAAGAACAGAAATAAAAGAATGAATGAGTAAAATATGATAAAAAAATATATATAAATAAATGAAACTATTGAAAACCTTTCAGTACCTCCTCAGAAGAGCTTCTGTCTCTTGGGATTCAATAGGAAACTCTATTGTCTCTGGGCAGGCTCCCCATTTGAAAGCCACCCTTAATATTTTAGAAATGTCAAATAACAGGAGATATTCATGGTGTGGTGGGTATAGCCAGCACTTAACAAACAATACCCCATCCTGAATTTAGCTGCTTCCAAAAAGCTTTGTTGCTTATAAATTTGCTTCTTGATTATGTCATAGAACCAAAAGTTAAAAGATTGTACAGTGAACTTTAAGACAGTGTCTCTAGTAAACTTAAATAAAATACGCTTTTTCTCTTCAAACCGCCGCTCTCTCTAGAAGAGTGAAACTAACATTTCCGTGTATGGTGATACTTGGGATGATTTGGATTTTAGCTGTTTGTCCATCAGTTGCCTGTTCCCATACTGATCAGGCTCTCGATTGCCAGCCATCAATATTAATACACTCCAAGTTACAATTTGTTTGCTTTCATCTTTCCTCCTGTTTTCTCATCATTGTTTGATCCACTATTGACTTGTTACCAGACTGCTTGGGTCAAAGGATAGAGATGACTGGTGTCTTGGGGGACAGAAGAGCAGAACTAGCTCTGCTCTGCTGCTCCCAGCAAGCAACACTGTCCCCTGTGCCCGGGTCCCCTGGGGACTCCTATGTAGGCGACAACTGCAGGCTTCCTGAAAACAAAGATCTGGCATCTCTTTACTATGAATCAGATCGTTGGGTATGGATTTGAACACTAAAGAAAAGGAAGGATCATTTCAATTCACATGCAATGACATCACTGAGAACTGTGTCATTTTTGAATCCTTAAGGAACACCCTGTGAGGTGCAGGGACTCCCCAGTGTCATCTCATTGAACCCTCATGACAGTGTTGAGGGGAGTTGGAGGACCCTTAACTCCAGTTTACAGATGAGCAGGTGAGGTGAGGCTTACAGGATGGCTAAGGAACTTGCCTGCGGTTATTCTCCAGGTAAGTGGTGGGAAAGGACTCAACCCTGGCTCCAGAGGGCAAGCCGTGAGCACAGCCTCCCAGGGCCACGCACCAGAAGGTACAATGCATTCCCCAATGCCAGCTCCCCTTTTCTGTCACTTGTTTTCATGGTACAGATGAGCAGATGTTGCTCTTTTTTCCAGTGGCAGAATGTTTAAGGTACGTTATTCTAAGAGATGAGGTCTAAGGGATTTTGCAACTGATATGTGAAAGTCTTTCTCCACAGTTGTCTTAAGTGTGGCAACTTGTTTCTTCATTGCTTTTGAACTTGTGATTACACTTGTATTGGAAGAGATGCCAAGGCAGATGACATCTTAAAATAGTTTTAGCACATATGTTCATGAGTTACAATTATAGAAGTCCTTCATACCAACCAGATTTTCCAGTGACACAGTGAAAACTGGACGTTTTAATATCCAAACCTACTTAGAGACTTAGCTCTCAAACTAAATCAACCAGTATTATTTTCTGCTTAGTTCTTGGTTGTGCATAGCTAACTATTAATATATGGGGCAAAACTCTTCCCGGTCAAGTAGTTTTCTTAGTGTTGTCTCTTCGTCTCACTGTACTCCTTGCAATCATTGTTGTCTGAAATCTTCTGAGTAGAATCATATCACAAAGAGTAGGAACACATTTGAAAATTCATTAATTTGAACTGGGGACTGCTGAAATTGGTTCACAGTTTAATTACAGCTTATAAGAAAAATAGTATGACTTCTGTATTAAGCAGTTACTTTAAAGTAAATTATTAGTAATTCTCTCTTGCTTTAGTGAATCTCTAAGATAAGAATGTTTTGTAAATAAATTCTGCATATACAAATTTTACTTTTTTGTTGCGATAACTTTGGTTTACAATATTGTGTATGATATAGGGGTATAAGTTAACACCTCTTCAGATACATTACCACACCACACAGTCCTCCACCAAAACCATAGTCGTCCACTACAGGCCAGCAAGCCACTTTCCTCTTTTACTCCTTCCACCCTCACAGCTACCCTGTGGTATCCTCAGTTCTGCACTCGGATTTCTAGGGTTTGTTTTGGTTCAGTTTTGTCTGTTCCTTTGTTTTGTTTCTATGAGGGAATCATCTGGTATTTATCTTGCCTTCTTATTTTGTTTAACATGATCCCCTCTAGTTCCATCCATGTTGTTGCAAATGGCGAGAGTTCATCTTATCACCGAGTAGTATTTTGTGTGTGTGTCTATTTATATGTGTATATATACACATACACCCCACATCATCTTAATCCACTCATCTGTCATTGGGCACTCTGGTAGTTTCTGTAACTTGGCTATTATAAATAATGCTTCAGTGAACTTAGGAGGGTCTGCATCTCTTCAACTTAGTGTTTTTGTTTTCTCTGGATAGATACTTAATTTGGAATTCCTGGATCAACTGGCAGATTTATTTTTAATCTTTTGAGAAACCTCCCACTGTTTTCCACAGAGCCTGGACCAGCTCTCCACGCCCTCACCGACGCTTGTTGTTTCTGGTCTTTTCTGTGTGGCCTGTTCTCATAGGAGTGAGACGGTATTTCATTGTGGTTTTGCTTTCTGCATAGATATTCTTAAAGGATGATATGCTGTTGCTTATTTTCTCTTAAGTAGTTATTTTGGGTTCTAGAGAGACCAGGCATGTCTCATCCTCTCTGGTAGGGATTCCTCACCTCAGCCCTACCAACATTTTCGGTCAGATCATTGTGCTGTGGGGGCTGTCCCTGTGCACTGACGGATGTTTTAGCAGCATCTCTGAACTGTATCCAGGGATGTAAGTAGCAAACACCTTCTAGTTGTGACAATGAGAAATGTCCTCCATTGCCCAGAGTCTCTTGGGGCAAAACCACCCCAGGTTGAGAACCACTGCTCTGTGGTTCTCCAGACAAGAAACCATAATTACAGAGGGATCCAAATGTCAGCTCTGTCAATGGCCAAGCTAAAGTGGAGATTGTGGCTACGACTAAAGCCAAGATGGGTAATTTTTTTCTTTTCTTTTGGAATACATCTGCCCAAATGTCAGCTTATCAGGCCTTCTGTAACCACGGTCCTCAGACACAGCAGAGCCCTGGGACTATCACCCTCGCCTGCTCAGTTTTCCCAGCCACCTTCTCAACCTAAAGTTGTGTATTTAACTCTATTTTCTTCCTCCCTGATCAAAATGTAAGCTACATGAGAACAGAAAATTTACATTTTATTCAATACTACAGCCCAGAACATAGATCAATGCCTGGCACATAATTGTAGCCCATGAATAATTTTTGAGGAAATGAGTTTGATAATGTAGACTCTTGCTACAAAAAGGTAAAAAAATGAGGATATTGAAGATCACAAATATAGCTTAAATAAATCGAATTTTTAATAAAGAACAGCTTCCAGTAGGATAATTCTACCTGATGGTTTTATAATTAATTATTCCATAATTGAGATGTAGTTTTCCCCTCATTTCATGTAATTAGTTTTACTAGCATCTATTTTTCATGTCAAGCGAATAATGACTTCAAATAAGAAAAGGCTTTGAGCTATAAGGAAATGAGGAGAAAAAGCCCAGATGATGCATGAAGCGAGAAAACAATAAGGGAAATAAAACAACATTTCAATAAACAAAACTTTATCATGAGGTGGGTTTTCTAGAAGTTTTGAAGGTCAAGCATAAACTGTGAGTGCTTGTTTTGTACTTTCAGAACTAACAACTGAAATTTGGAATTTAAAGCAAATCATTTAACCATTAATAGTTTAAATTTTTTATCCTATATTTTCATAACCTTTCTTGCTTTGTACCTGATTTTCTCAGCTCCCTCAGTTTAACCAATAGCAGAGATTTCATTTCAACCTTTTGAATTGAAGTAGTTACTTTTAGTAGTAAATCAGTGTTTCATCTTAAAGATGAAACACAAAATCTTTGACTTAGTTGTAAGACCCAGAAATGAACGGGCTAAATGTGTTTTGAAAAACTATGGCCATGTGTACTGGCCAGGAGAGGAATGCAGCCCCTGAAAGCTGTGTCCTGAACACCAGTGAAATTTTATATGGCAAGAACAACCAGCTTGGGCATGGGAAGATGCCAGAATTCACTAGCATCATACATAAAAGGACTGTGACCATTTATCATTTTAAAATGTTAGTGTCATATTCACGATTGTTGATTGATCAGAATACACTTCTATGATTCTTTTATTTATCCATATAACATTTTTTAAAATGGACCTAACACTAAGATACAGCAGTGTTTGATTCACAGGAATAAGTTCACCCTCTTTAGATATATATCACCACACCACACCCACCCTCTCGGCACCCTTAGTTTTACACCATAGTCCATTGGGCCCCTCCATACTTTGCTCTGCACCCACTCCTTCCCTCTCTGATTGCCTGATTTCTATACTTACATTTCTAGGGTTTGTTACTCTCTTGGTTTTGTCTGACCCTTTGTTTTATTTCTCTATATTTCATATGTAAGTGAAACCATGCAGTAGCTCTCTTTCTCCTTCTGACTTATTTCACTTAACATTATCCTCTTTAGTCCATCCATATTGTTGCAGTTGTCAAGAGTTCATCTTTCTTTTTTTTTATCACTGAGTAGTAATCCATGGTGTATATATACCATATCTTAATGCACACATCTGTTCTTGGGTACTTCAATTGTTCCCATAACTTGCCTGTTGTAAATAGTGCTGCAATGAACATAAGAATGCATGTGTCCTTTCAGATTAGTGTTTTTGTGTTTTTCAGGTGTATGCCTAGGAGTGAAATTGCTGGATCATATGGTAGATCTATTTTTAATATTTTGAGAAGCTTCCTTACTGTTTTCCATCGGAGCTGAGCCAGGCTACATTCCCACCAGCAGTGTAAAAGGGTTCCTTTTTCTCCACACCCTCACCAACACTTGTTTAGATGTGGGCCATTGTCAGTGGTGAGAGATGGTATCTCATTGTGCTTCTTATTTGCATTTCACTGATGATAAATAATGCTGCACATTTTTTCATGTATCGACCATCTGTGCGCCTTCTTTGAAGAAGTGTATATTTAGCTTTTCTGCCCATTTTTTGATTGGGAAATCTTTTTTTCTTAATTATAATGTCTATCTGGCTCTTTTAAAGGACCTAATGTTTCTTTTAAGCATACTATCGATGTCATTTAATACAGTACTTCATTTCCCCCATCTTCAATGTGTTTTCTAAGATATATGCAAAGTCAGAAAGAGTCCAGGGCAGTACGTGGCGGTGTATCAGGCACCTGCTTATTATACATACTTACCAGACTGGAAGAACCAAAGGAACTATGTAGCTTAGGGAGAAGCTTCTCACCCAGTCTCATAGAGTGTGTTTGTGATGGATCCTTGCCTGAGACTTGGCTCCCGTGATCGCCATCCACTATAATTCCCATCCTCCATTTATGGTACAATATGACTATTTTTCATCCCTGCTAGATTATAACATTGCTCAGCATCTGGAGTCAGGTTTTTTGTTTTTTAATAGTTTTATAATGATACCACTATGAGTAGAGATGACAGGGACCAAAGAGAGAGGGGAAGAGATGCAAAGGCCTGCCATTCCCTGAATTCTGCCCTCCAACATTTTAGGAGTATGTTCAGTCAATGCATGTGTTAGGTTTCTATCAGGTGCAAAAGTCATAATTGGTGATAAGGGGGATACAAAGACAAATGTGATCCAACCCTGCCCTCTAAGGAAGCATGCTGTCTAATGATTTTCTTCCTTGAGGTAGTCCAGTGCAGCCCATATACAAAGATCTTTCTAGAAATATTAGAGATTCAGGAAAATCATGTTCCTTTGACTTTTGGACACCCAACAGAATGGCTTACATTGTGTAGTTTGACTAGCAGCATTTTTGTAGTTCTTTAGAATTAATTCAAAAGTATGTTTCATTTATCCGATGATTTCTTCTATGTGGCTTTGTATTTTCTAAGCATATTTACTCACTAATTGGGGTTAAAAATAGGGTTCCACTGTTAGAAATAAGGGAATAGCACTTCTCAAATAGCCAATGATCTCTCCAATGTCAAAATAAAAGTTCCTCTTTTCTTTTGTTCAAGTAGAATGCCGTTTGACCAATAAATTCAGCTATATTCTGTTTCCTCTACAAAGCTTAGGTGCATACACACTAATTGAGGGTTAGAACTGTAAAATTATTGGTGCTAATCTCCTCGACAGCTTGGTCAGTGGATACTAAGATATACATCCTCCTTTTAGTTATTGAAAAATAATGCTCTCACATTCTTTTCTAATCCCTTACTGGAGTTTGGGTAAGTGAAAATAGGGTTGAAATGGTTTATTTGCAAGTTTTTTTTTTTTACATGTCCAGTTCATAATAGTATAAAACCAAAGTCAAGTTGAAAACCTCTTAGTAGTCACGTAGAAAGTAAAAATTTTATTGACTACAAGGGATTTGAACCGTGGGGTTGTAAGAGATGCTAATGGTATGGGTATGATTATGGTTATAACGAAAGCAGTTTTCAGTGCATTTTTTTCCCCATCACATTAATTATATTACCAAATAATTAGAACAGAGTTTAAGGCAAGCTTTCCAGAAATGATTCCCAGATGTGAGTGAGCTAATTTTTATCATTAGAGATAATTCAATGTTTTCATGCATCTGAAGAAAAAAAATGTTCTTCAGTAGAAGCTGCAAGAAGCTAATGTTATTTAACTTTCTTCATTTACCCCAGAAATTATTTGAAAAGATAAACTATGAATTCTTTGTCATCCATAATATATTACAGCTTTCTGAAAGGTCTGGTGAGAAATGCTTTTCAAAGCTTGCTGGGATAAAGTGGCGATCATAACATCTTTTCCGCAGGGAACATCTGTTTACCAGCTCTTTACCAGCTCTGCTTTCTCTGACTGGTTATAAGAGTGCTTCAGAGAATGAGTTCTGTCTCTTGATAGGCTTCTGTGCTTAAGGCCACATTGCAAGGATAACAACTGTGTGTGTGTGCGTGTGTGTGTGTGTGTGTGTGTGTGTGTGTGTACTTGAGCTCGTGTGTATGGAGCCTGGTAAAGTCATGAGCATAGCTATGTAAGAATATGTTCTTTTTCTTCACATAGGTTGAAAGTCTCTGGTACTTTCACATATGTGTAAATACCTTCAGTTTGAAAAAAAAATTAACATTGATTTTCTTTTCTCTCCCTTCTAATAAAGTTCTGTCTAGAAATGTGTTACATTTTAATGTAAATGCATTTTAGTTATGCACTTGATGTGGCACCTTGAAATAATGAGTATCATATTCACATAATTATCATTTGTAGAATATTATGTAAAGATGAACTATTTTATGATTTTTTTTTAAGGCTTATTTATTTCTGCATACAAGCTGGGGTACAGGTCAGAGGCATGGGGTGGCGAGAGGGTTCACCAGAGACAGAGTGGGGAGCAGAACAGGCAGAGCAACGGAAAATACACTGCTGAGGGGAGCAGCGGGCGAGGCAGGAGAGGTCTGCCGTGCCAAGTGGGATTCTCCCTGGCTGGGTGTAGAACTCATGTCGCCGCTGCCGACAGCTCCACAGCGCAACGCCTAACTGCTACACCACTAGGGAGGCCCTATTTTATGTGTTTTCATCTAAAATGGAACTGTGGGATTCTTTGAGGGAAGGAAAAGTTGAATTTGGGATTCATCCTGATTTTTCTCTTGATGTCAATTTTGATTTAAAAAGATAAAACTAATAGTGTTTTCCTTCCTATTTCTCCCTTTTTCTCAGTCTTCAAATACTCAACATTACCAAGCATGTTTTGAGCAAGCCAAATGACATTTTCTTTTTACCATTTAAATTAAAAGTGATTTTCAATGTATAAATCATTGAATTTATAATGATTCAGATATTGATTATGTTTACATTTCCCTCAAATTTCCCACTGTTCATATTACAAGGGACATGCATTTTTCATTCAAAATGTTTTAACAATTGAGAAATTTGAAAAGATTTTAATTTCCAAGTTGTTATATGTTCCTTAAAGAAATGTGAAACATTGAAACCATTGTAGAGTGCCTTTCTTATTATTTGCTAAGATACCTTTGTTCCATAAAGGAAATGAGATAAACCTGACGTGCACTTTCTGGTAACATCATGGTCTAGGGGATGACTTTTAGTCATAACCTTGTTCTTGAGTATGTGTACGCTACCAAGAGCCCTCATCACTCAGTCCCCACAGTTCAATACAAGGTGACCCGTCTTGAAAGGAAAATATTCACTAATGAAATGACTAGTTATAAAAGTAGACTTCTAAAACGCATCACTAATATTTCTATTGATTAATTTGGGGCTGAATTTAAGATACTTATAGTAATTTAATGTCCAAGAGATAATGATAAAAATGTAGTGTACACGCAATCTATATAACTAAACAATTGATTGCAGGAATTCTTTAATTCATAGAAGTTGTTGTTGGAAAATGCCTGCATCCCATATAAATCCATTGAGAAATGAGGATCTAGCAGAGTTAGAACAGTGAACAATTTAAGTTGAGAGAACAAAAATGAATGAGGATCTCTGTCGATGTTTTACAGAGTATTGCAAAATCAAAAGATAAGAGAAACTCTTGGGAAAATTGACGATGTTTTTGATTATTATTTTGCAATAATAGCTCTAGTTTAGACAGAATTGTTATAATTATGTCAGAATAGAAAGATTATGTCCCCCATAATCAACATTTATTCAGTCTTTGCTCTAATTCATAGCCACAATTATAAAGCATAATTTTTATTCCTTATGATATGAATTCGAAGGAACTTTTTTTTTTAAAGATTTATTTTTTATTTATACATACAAGCTGGGGTACAGGTCAGAGGCGTGGGGCGGCGAGAGGGTTCACCAGAGACGGAGCGGGTAGCAGAACAGGCAGATCAGAAATACACTGCTGAGGGGAGCAGCGGGCAAGGCAGGAGAGGTCTGCCGTGCCATGTGGGATTCTCCCCGGCCGGGCGTCGAACTCACGTCGCCGCTGCCGACAGCTCCACAGCGCAGCGCCTAACCGCTGCGCCACGGGGGAGGCCCCTCGAAGGAACTTTTTTGATAACCTGACCTGGTGTTTTTCACTATTCCTATGAAAAAGTGGGTTGGCCTTTTCTTGTCAAAAAGTTTTACTCTGGGGCCTCCCTTGTGGCACAGGGGTTAAAGTCTTGGCACTGTCAAGCTTTCTCCAGCCACTGGTGCGTGAGTTTGATCCCCGGCCAGGTAGCTAACCCATCTGGAGCAGCAGACCTCTCCTTCCTCGCCCACTGCTCTCCTCAGCAGTGTATTTTAGCAGATTTGCCTGTTCTCCGCCACCTTGTCTCTGGTGAACCCACTTGCTACCCCATGCCTCTGGCCTGTACCCCAGCTTGCATGCATAAATAAATAAATCTTTAAAAAAAATAGTGGGGAGAATCTCAGAGTTTCATCAGCCTATAATAAAAGTGTGCTCTGTGCAGACATATTTCAAGAATTGAATTTTGTTGGTCATCCCATAATTCTAGACTTGGGATAAATTAAACAGGACACTGTGTGAATTCAGGGGTTCATCCCAGGTGAAAAGAACTTGCAAGCAAATAAATTTGTTGATCTTTAGGTTTTAAAAGAAAGAAAAAAATATCTTAATTGTTTAAGTTTCCTCAAGTAGAGAAGATAATTTCTTCTTCTCAATTTAGTTTCCCGGAATTAGTTTCAACTAATGGAATTTTTGTAAATCTGGCATGCCATGATTTTTTGATATGTTTTACTTTAGCAGATACTAAGATATTCTTCTTTAGATGTATGCCTTCCTTTTGTGCACAGAAAAGAATGCCTCACAAAGGGATTTATAAGGATGAAAGAACTTTTGCTTGCATCTTTGTTGATGACTGCGCAAGTCTTATAAATTGCCTTTTTGTATTTTAGCTTAGACTCTGACTCACAGTTCATCATTGACCAACCTAACGACAAGGATTTGAGGCAACAACAATTTTAGTATCTTTATGTTTATATGGTCAGTGAAGCTGCAAGGTTACAGAACGAGTATGATGGGCCAGGCATTCTCAGGGCCACCCTCAGGCGGCTCCCTCGCAAAGCCTGGCTGGAACGTGGATCCTGCATGGGGAGATGGAAGGAAGAGAAGGTGGGAGAGTTCATAGAGAAGGAAGGATGAGCCTGTTGGGGAAAGGACGTCCTGAACAAGCTCCACAGATAGGTTTTATGGACTCCACCCCCACCTCAAACCAAAGAGATCTAAGACACCAGGGACTACAAATCCCATAATGCCATCATTACTGAAGGGAGGATGCTGGGAACTGAGGGTGGAGTTAAGCAGCCAGGTTTGGTATATAACCAGATATGTGTGCCTTATGGGGCTCTTGACTTTTTGCAGATTTTCAGTGCACCATTGGGATTCCAGCTCAGTGGAACTGGGAGGACGCATTCACCAATTTATCTCTTTTTTCCCCTGAGTTGTTCCTTTCTTCATTTCCCCTCATTTTGTAAATAAACCCTTTATTAACTTTGTGTGTGTGTGTGTGTGTGTGTGTGTGTGTGTGTGTGTGTGTGTATGTCTGCAGTTGAGTCTTATTATAAGTCCCTTTTAAGCATATGGTGCGGACCCATAGTCAGGCACCCCATTTCATATTGAGGTTGCCCTGTGACAATACTGAGGGATTTCTGGAGACACAGAAGTCAGAACTACAGAGACTGCGCAATAGCTAAGAAAGGCAGTATTTACTCTTGCTTATAGTGTCAAGTGCTGTTTACTTTCTTTAATCCTAAAGAGCCTGTTGGAAACATGAACTGTGTTTCAAGCATCAAATCTGCTCTACCCCAGATGTTTCTCTCTTCATCCAACTTTTTTTTTGTCAATTCATCATCTTTACTTTTGTGTTTTCTTGATCTAAAAGCATTACCCTTTTCCATGCTTTTGTTACCTACATTCCTTTTTGTGCTATCTTCCCTCTTCAGTTTATATCGTCTGCACCACCACCCCCCATCAATAGATGTGCTTTTTTATTTCAAAAGAAAATTAAGGATGTGAACTAATTAAAGACATGCTCTTTCTTTCTTCTCTAGTGGTTGTGTACTTAGCATAACCAGTAAGCAGCTTTTTTGTTTTGTTTTGTTTTGTGTTTAATGTCATTAGGGTCCAGACAGGCCTGAACAAAGCGGACTAATCAGCAGCATACAGCACTGTCTGTGTTTGGGTCCAGCTATAACGGGCTGTTTGTGCTGACCTCATTGGGGAAGGCTGGCTGCTTAGCAAATTTGGCCAACCTTAGCCCGAACCAAGATTTTGTAAACGGTTTGTCGGCTGCACACCAGAAGACCAGATGATGGCCTTGCTCGGAGGAGGGGTTTGTCAGTGATGAGGAAGGCTTGTTTCCCAAAAATCGAGTTCCTATGATCTCATCCCCCGATGTCCTCTCTGAGGCAGGCTGAGTCTGATCATCTAATGACTATTGGAAGCAGCAGCTTATGAGGCATGGACAAAGTGCAGTTTTCAAAATCTTGGATACTCTGTGTTCATTACTGATTTTTCATACTTGTGCTAAATTGGCACATGTGATATTTTCAGTGGAAGTCACTTGGGATATTTTTGCCTCTGCTTTTTTTTTAATCATATTTCACCCAAACCCACTCAGAAAAAGGAGTTCTTCGTGTATAGGTTCTACATTGTCATCAAGGAAAACTATACCTCTAGTTGCATACAGATCTCAAATGTCCTTAGAAACTTTGCAGTGACTGTTTTTAACTATATGCTTTTATTAAGCCTTCTTTTTAAAAATGTCCACAGATTTAATAGCGTCTATGAAATTATTGGAGTGTCTATTGGACTTTCATTAATAGGGTTAAAACCCTGTTTTGTATCCAAATAAGTTATCTTCTCTGATTACTTGGTTCTCTTCTTTTTTTTTTATGAGAAAAAAAATTTTTTTAAGATTTATTTATTTATACATACAAGCTGGGGTACAGAACAGAGGTGTGGGGTGGCGAGAGGCTTCACCAGAGACAGAGTGGGGAGCAGAACAGGCAGATCAGAAATACACTGCTGAGGGGAGCAGCAGGTGAGGCAGGAGAGGTCTGCCGCACCATGTGGGATTCTCCCGGGCTGGGCGTCGAACTCACATCGCTGCTGCCTACAGCTCCACAGTGCAGAGCTTAACCGCTGCGCCACCAGGGAGGCCCGGTTCTCTTCTTACTGAAGGACAGTTGCAAATAGGAGATTCCCATTCTACTTTTATTTGCAAGACAAGTTTTTATCATATTAGAAACTTTTCTTCAAGGTTGTGTCTAAAGATGGCAAAAGTTCCTCACTACAAAAGATGTGCACAGAGGACTTTTTTTTTCTTTTTAATTTTTTTTAAATTTATACATACAACTTGGGGTACAGGCCAGAGGCGTGGGACGGCGAGAGGGTTCACCAGAGACAGAGCGGGGAGCAGAACAGGCAGATCAGAAATACACTGCTGAGGGGAGCAGCGGGCGAGGCAGGAGAGGTCTGCCGCGCCATGTGGGATTCTCCCCGGCCGGGCGTTGAACTCGCGTCGCCGCTGCCAACAGCTCCACAGCGCAGCGCTTAACTGCTGCGCCACCGGGGAGGCCCTGCATGGAGGACTTTTAAAAATGTTGTTTGCCTTTTTAAAATTCTAGATAGCTTTTTGAAAATTGGTTTATATTTGACATTGATGCATTATGTTTTAATATAAACAAAGCATACTGTGACTTTGAAGTAAAATCTGACCTCCTGGACCTCTTGAGTTCTATTCTAGTGAAAGACAAAACTTGAAAAAGAAATATTATTTGACTTAATTTATAATCTCTGTGTCTGTAAATAAGGTATGAAATTTATTAAAGCTTTAGAAAATTTAGCTCAGTTTTGGTGGTAATGGTCCATTGGTTTATTAATTAATGCTCTTATATATAAAATCAAAGATTATTCTTTACCTTTTTTAATGATCTTCTTTGATAACAAAGGAAGTGCTTTATTTATTTATTTTTTTACTTTACTATGTCTTTGGTTATTTAATGGGGAAAAAGCAAACATTTCTCATTTGTGAAAGAGTTAAGTTTTTCTTTAACTTCATTTATCATTTCTGATTATTTAAAAATATTTTCTTATGACTTTGATTGAGTAAAGAACCAAATATTGTTTGAAAGTCTAAAATCTTTTTGAATTACTCCTTTCCAAAATCAGATCCAATATATAGAAAAAAATAAAAAGACATCTTTCACATCTAAAAACTTTCTGGGATTTCGTGGGCACTGAAAATACACAGAGATTTGAAGTTTTCATCTTTCATATAAAGAGAAGTGGTAGAAACAGTTGGTTTTAGTTAATATGTTACTATTGTAAAAGTTCGTGGGAAGAGTTGTCTACTAAGTACAGACTCTCAGCCTTCCCTTTGCTATTAACTGTTTAGAAAAATTGTTAATAGAAATATTTCAGAAATTGTATGCTTTATGGAGAGTAATTAGATATTTGACAACTCCCACACTTTCTATAATATTTTTATAGATTTTGGGTTTTTTTAAAGATTTATTTATGCATACAAGCTGGGGTACAGACTAGAGGTGTGGGGCAGTGAGAGGGTTCACCAGAGACAGAGTGGGGAGCAGAACAGGCAGATTGACAGAAACACACTGCTGAGGGGAGCAGCGGGCGAGGCAGGAGAGGTCTGCCGCGCCACATGGGAATCTCCCTGGCCAGGTGTCGAACTCTCGTCGCTGCTGCCGACAGCTCCACAGTGCAGCACCTAACCGCTGCGCCACCAGGGAGGCCCTAGTTTGTTTTTTTTTTTTTTTTAATGGAAATTTTAGAGTCACAGCAAAATTGAGAGGAAGGTATAGAGGGACACACATACCCCCAGCCCCACACATGCATACATCCCCCATTATCAACACCGCCCCCAGAGTGGTACATTTGCTACAACTGCTGAACTTACATTTACACATCATGATCACAGAGAGTCCATAGTGTATCTAGGGTTCATGAATATACATGTGATGCTTTGTGGGTTTGGACGAATGGCATGTATCTTCCATCACAGTATCAAGCAGAGCAGTTTTACTGCCTTGTAAATCCTTTCTGTTCTTCCTATTCCTTCCTCACTCTGGAGAGCTTATTCTTGCCCACTATGAATGTTGTGGAATCATTTTTAATGCTCATAGATACAAACTGTGAAGACAACTGGGTTCCTTATAAAAAGGGTAATCAATCAGTTCATTCATTTAAGTAATACTGGTGCTATCTTCATGCAGATGAGTTACAGGCCATCACCTTGCTTTACAGATACACTGTGGTTGTTCATAATTAGCACACTGTGACTCAAACTGAGCTATTAATAACGACTGTTGGCTCTAGGTTTATCTAGAACATTCTTAGAATCAACACCTGCTTGTAGTTAATCACCACCAGTGGATACAGAATGCCGTATATACAATTTTATATATATATATATATATATATATATATATATATATAATACAGTACATAATGAAGTGTAACATATATTAAAAATCCTTTATTACACATATATGCAAAGATGATACGGCCTTGGCACTTTTTGTCTAAGGTTTTGTTTAATGACTGTTAAAAATTATATTGCTTTGGATGTTGCAAATATTTTTGCTTGTATTCAGGATTAATAATTAGCATCAGTGGAATTTGAGAAATGGAAAGAATCACACCCAACAGTGTGGATGTTATGTTGTGCGAAAGAAGCTAAGCTCTAGAGGAATGCTTTATGATTCCATAATTTATAAAAAGTTAATGAGACTGACCAATGTGTTGGAATTTAGGGTAGTGGTAACTAGGTTTGAGGAGAAGGCAGTCAGGGACTAAAACAGGCTTTACAAACAGCATTTGACTACTTTTCAACCGAAGCTTAGAATAATCGTAACAATGACAAGGTACTTGGTGGACCCCATTAGCTGCTATAGTTATAGCAGGGACAATGCGAAAGGCCTGAAGTGGGACTGGGGAGAGACAGAGCCAGCAAGGAAACCGCTGGTGTAACCCGACCACCTCTGAGGTATTAAGAGACTGCAGTGCCCAAATTACACAGCTACTTGAGGACAATTTATTAATAGGTTTACATACGTGTACAGGAGTGTGCATGAGTGCATGAATGCACACACGGACTAAGTCCCAGATGTGGGCAAGATGCAGGAATATAGGGAACCAGGCTGGCCCAACCAGCCCCTTCCCTCACAGCGTTTAGAAGTGATTTTCCTGCTCAGTCATTAATAGGACCTGCCCCACCCCAGCAGATGGGGTTTCACACTTCCCGATACACATTAATCATCCAGTTTCAGAAAACTGCATATTTCATTTTGCAAAGGTGCAGATTGGACTTTCCTTCCCACTTTTACTTGTTGAGAGTTTCACTGTGTTCAAGAAAGAATGTTTTGAGAATTGAGTGCCGTTTCATGTTCTTTACCAGACACAAGTCATCCAGAGGCTGTGAGGAGAGCCCAGAGAATTGTCTCCGGGTTGTCCTCTGGACTTGCCGCCTGGAGTCCCCTTCACTTGGGTTCCAGGAGACACATTCACATCATTTGGCTCCCAGGCTTGTCATTTGGTCAGGCGCTCATCTGCATGGCAATGAGCCTGAAAGCCCATGGAAAGAATTAACTGGTCTGGGATGTTTATGCAACTTTTCAGCAAAGGCAATTGAGAGGCACGTTGCCCACGGAGCTGATTGTCTTGGAGCAGATACGTAGTGAAGTCATCATGTTAATACTGTGTGACTCGGGTTATATGATATTTTCAATGATCAGCCTAGTAGGAGTTTCAGCATGAGCAAAAACACAAACTAATCAAAAACAGTCAATGAAACATCACTTTGAAACAGATCAACTGGCCTTTTATTTATTTTTATGCTTTTTCTTCAGATTAAAGCATAGGAGAAGTTCAGGATTCCTTCAGAGTTTATGAAGCAGGTTTTTTCTATTGCCTTTTTAAACCAACAATATTAATTTTCAGTTGTGTGTCTTTTCCTTTAGGACTAATTAAAGAAAACATGTTTGTTTTTCTAGGCATCACTCCCAAATCTGTAAGTGCCAGGATATAAATTCAGGTTTTATGTTCCAAAAGAATGTTTAGGTTTTGAGGTCATGTAATCTATAGTAGAATAAAAGTTCGCATGTAAGGAGGTACATATGTTCTTTGTTCAAGTTTAGCCTCATCCCATAGATATTTCTAGAGGTAAGCAAATTCCAGGCAAACCCTTCCCTGTGACTTCTCTGTAGGCTTTATAAATAAACACACAACAAATTCCACCTGGATTTTAAACTATATTTCAGAGGTTATACACTTAATAGATAAGACCCCGCAACATTTGTGTATTTTCTTTTGCTTGTGTTAATGTCCTTCATAGACAGGGTGGCTCCCCCCCCCCCAAATCTTATGAGAGAACTTGATTTGCAGGTTCTTTTAAACTGAAAGGTAGTAAGATCCTTCCTGATGATCTTTCCGAGTAACGTTGAAGCAACCCTGTGCCAATATGGGTACACAGTGAATCCCCATCCTATAAAGCATTTTGGTTATAAACTCACTGCAGCAGGCAAAAAAAATTATGTCTAGTCAAAATGACCCTTGAATGCCCGTTAAATTACCCATAAAATCCACCTTCCTATAAACCCAGCATAGCCAGCTTTTCCTCCAGCATTGGAAACAGTGCTTTCTCTTTGAGTATCAAATGAGGTCAGACCTCATTAAGGGAGAAGGTAGCCCTAGAAAGCCCCCTTATGTTAAGACCCCCATGCCATGAAGCAAATGGGAACCACACCAAAGTGTGGACAGCCCGTTTCCTGCCTCGAGTCCCATATCCATTATCAGGATGTCGTTGAGGGTCACAGAGAATGGAATTTCCCACACCATGTCACTTGTTTTCCTTTCTTCTCCCCTCACTCTGTAGAGTTGAAATTTAGGTTGAATGTAGTGACAGCTCCCTATCTGTGAAGCCCCGTCTTCTTTCCTGTGCATAACATGCCAGTGGACAGACAGTGGAACTACATGGTCTACTCCAGGGTTAAACACTTGAAAACAGTGCTTGTAATGAGGGATATAAGTGGTGTGTACCCAGCTCTTCTCCTAGAGAGCATTCGAGCTGGCTTAGAATAGCCAGTTTTGAAGGTGGGTGGCCTTTATGCATGTTCAAACATATGCAGGTTGTGCCTAGTACTCTACTGAAGTGTATTTTGGCAAGACTGCTTCACTTAAGAAGGTCATTATGTGGTTTATATGCCTAATGTTAAAGAAGTTTTTTGATTAGGCTGAAATAATTGGGGACATTTTTACTTAAAATTTTACACACGTACTTGCACGTTTCCCAACATCGATAAGGTCTTTTCTGCTTTGACAACATGTAAGAATTGGAGCAACTTTTTTCTCTTGCTGGTCTAGGATTCAAAGGTGGTTCTGTCTCTAGAGTTCAGGGACGTTGGAGTAAGCTCTCGAACTCTGGAATCGCCCTCCAGATCTCTCCCCTTTCTTCCTTATATACACACGAGGAAATGCTTTCTCTTTGAGTCTCAAATGGGGCCCCACCTCACTTGAGTACTATCACGGTGTGTCATGCATCACCCAGGCTCTTGGCTCTCCCCTCGTCCCACACCCGAGCCTGGCGCTGGTGTCCTGTCCCACTAGAGCAGCTGCTGGGTGAGCGGGAGCATCAGCCTGACTCTGAAGTCCCCTCCTGACTGCAAGCTCTGTCTCCTCTCTTGCAGTCTGGTCTCCAACTAGCCTCTGGTCTGATCATATTCAACATAAATCAGCTTCTGATACTCTCCCCCTTGGAACCATTCACTGGCTTCCCTCTGCATCAGAATCCGTTTCCCAGCTCCTTTCCGTCTGCTATAAGGCCCTGCGTGTGTGCATGGGGCTCGGTCTCCTCATGCTGGCTCTGTTCCCCTCCACACTGGCCTCTTGCTGTGTCTTTCTGCTAAGCTCATGCTCCTCTCAGGCCTTTGCACTTGCAGTTCCCTCCATGTGGAATCCTGTTCCCCATGTGTTCATGTGGCTTTATTTCTTTTACTGTTCAGAAAAGAGACTTTTTGATCCATCATAATTAAAAGAGCTCTGTCTTCTAACCGCAGTCACCTTCAGCCTGTTTTTTTTTTGTTGTTGTTGCACTTGTCCAAAGCTGAAAAAAATAAATATTTAATGACATCTTTATTGTCTGATTGATCCACTGGAACTGTCCAATATGGCAGCCACAAACCATGTGTGGCTATTTTAACTTAAATGCAATAAATTTAAAATAAATCAACGTTATAACCAAATTCCCTAATTGCACTGGCCACATGACAGGTCCTTAACAACCACATGTGTCTGTTGGACAATGCAAATACTGGACAATTTGGTCATCCCAGAAAATTCTCTTGGAGAGTGCTGCATTAAAATGAGTTCCCTGGGCCTCCCTGGTGGCACAACAGGTTAGCGCTGTGGAGCTGTCTGCAGCTGTGGCGCAAGTTCGACGTCCGGCCAGAGAAATTCCCACATGGCGCAGCAGACCTCTCCTGCCTCGCCTGCTGCTCCCCTCAGCAGTGTATATCCGTCGATCTGCCTGTTCTGCTCCCCACTCTGTCTCTGGTGAACCCTCTCGCCGCCCCACACCTCTGGCCTGCACCCCAGCTTGTATGCAAAAATAAATCATTAAAAAAAAATGGAGTTCCCTGAGAGTAGAAAGCCTGTCCTGCTTGTTCACTGCTCAGGCCCACTGGCTGCATCTGACCTGTGGTGGCCAATAAGTAGGAATGGAAGGAAGGAAGGAAAGGAGGAAAAGAAGGACGAAGGGGGAGCCTTCTGTCTCTCAGGGAGAGACAACTTCATTTTAATACTGGAAATTTTCAATCTTTCCATGACCCTTAAACTTCAAGATTCAAAAAAAAAAATTGAGATATGTTTCTTAATATGTAAGGGAAGACGGAGGTAATATTTAATCATCATAATGCAATCCCTTCTAATTCCCTCTGTTTACCAGCTTTCACCTCATCTCTTTTGAGCCTTACTTTGGGGAATCCATCTTTCAAATAAAGAAATTATCTAATTCCAGAAGAAAAGCACATTTCTTCCTGGTCTCCGTTTAGTACAATAAAGCTTTTCCCTCCCTCCCCCTCCAGGAGGTGTGCCTGTGGCTTTCCCCTCACACTCACATAGCTCCAGTTCTCCAAAGCTGGGTAAATAGAATGCTACGCCTGCTAGCCGTCACTTGTACAGCTTTCCTGAATTTACCTTGTGAAAAATCATACTTTTAAAAAGTATCTTGTAGTGTATGAACTTGTAGGCGTCTCTATCATACTGGATTGGTGAGATCCTGCAACTTAAGGATGGTCGCGGAGTGTTGATTAGAAGCAGCACTTTCCCTCTGGCTCCTTCAGAGCGAGGACCCTTATAAATTGTTGCTATGAACTTTTGAACTCAGAGAAACTTCTGAATATATGTAATAAGAAGTAAGGTAATCCAGGGCTCAGAATTTGTGTCTTCCTATGAACAGATCACATCTATTAAAACATAAGTGTTTCTTGGCCTCTTAATGTTTTCTTATAATTTAATGTTGTGAAACTTGTCTGAAACCTTTAAACATACTTTCTCTAAGGTTTCTTAAAAATAGTTTCTCATTGACAGTTGTCCAGATAGGAACTCATTCCCTAAAGTAGATATGAAAATTATTTTCAAGAAGGAATGGTTTCAAGAACAGTCATTTGTCGTTTGCTTTGAGACAGAAGTAAATCATTTCAGCCCAGAATGATTTACTAAGGCATGTTCTGAAGCTTAGATTCTAGAAATGTATGAGATTGAACTATCAAAAAATCTCAAGCCATTTAAATTTTTGAGTAGCTTCATTTCAAATGTTCTCATGCCCTTAATAACCAACCTGAGATGTTTAGCTCTTGCATAGAATAAAACAAATAGACTTTGAAGATCCATGATGCCATTCTCCAGAAAGTTTAATGAATTAGTGAATAGTTTTATTTAATAAATTCTTATGAGATAAATATAATAGCTGTTTCTGGAAAGTCATATTAATTTTATTTTTATTGGAAACGGTAACGCATAATATGTCTTTAAAAGCTTGAGTGGTAAGCAGCCCATGAATCTGTAGGCTTAGAGATAAAGATCTTGGTCTCTAACATGTGCTAACCACAAATAATAATGCCTTCAGCTTCTCCAGAGGAGGATCTGAAGCTGCCTGGATGCCTGTGTCTCTAACATGCCACAGCTGGGGCAGCCCACCACTTCTGGGGGCCTCTGAGGCAGTCAGGGTTGATTATCTGCCCTTGCACTGGGGCTCTCCTGCAGAAGTGGGAAAACATTGTTCCAGGGCACACCTGTAACCACTTTCCCACAGTTCTTTTTGGATTTTAACATTTCGATGTCAGAATTGCTTTTGGCTCACTGAGATTTAAATATTTCGTAACACAGACGGCCTCTCTACTCAAAAGCATGTCCCACCACAAACAAGCGCAGAATAACGCTGGGAAGTGTTTCAGATGTCTGCAGTGGTGCTGCAAATAGAATGCATGCAACTTGAGGAGGAACTTAGGGGTGGGTGCAGGGAGTCAGTCAGGAACAGGGTGCCCCAAGCCCAGGTTTTGCAAAAGCATTTATCAATCTGATCAAGAAACAACGGTTGGGTTGCCCCCATCCAATTAAAAATGGAATGTTCAGAACAACACAGTCACACAGTGCTCAAGCAACAGAGCAGAGCTCGTTTCTGGAGAGCAGGCCAGATAACCTGGGAGACTTAGTGGGCTTTAGTAACCTAGGAGACCCCATGGGTTCCAACCAGCCAGTTTTTGAGACACCCAACTCCCAAACCCCCACCCTTTGCCCACTATGACCCTATAAATACCTGCTTCTTTCCCCCTAAGTGGCAACCCATTTGGGAGCCCTCTCTGCTCAAAGAACTTTCCTGTCCTCCCTCTTATCTGCCCATAAATCTCTTGCTTTTCTGCCTAACTCTAGTCTTAATGTTGAATTCTTTCCTTGCTGAGACAAAAACAGAGAGCTCCTCGGGGTCCTCAAATCCATGGGCCTGATTCAGGCCCATTGGAGCATGTCTTCCTGACAGGCTGCACCACTGGATCCAGAAACTGTATTTCAGTTTCTCTCTCATGGAGACTGGTACTGTATAGGCTGTGGTTGTGTTGTTGACTGAACTGAGCTCTGCTGCCTCCCACCCCCTCTGCTCTTCCTACATGACTACTGTCTCCTCTGCATATGCTGGAGTGATCTTGTATTCTTTTTTTATTTTTTTTATTTTTTTTTTTATTTATACATACAAGCTGGGGTGCAGGCCAGAGGCGTGGGGCGGCGAGAGGGTTCACCAGAGACAGAGCGGGGAGCAGAACAGGCAGATCAGAAATACACTGCTGAGGGGAGCAGCGTGCAAGGCAGGAGAGGTCTGCCGCGCCATGTGGGCTTCTCCCTGGCCGGGCGTCGAACTCGCGTCGCCGCTGCCAACAGCTCCACAGCGCAGCGCTTAACCGCTGCGCCACCGGGGAGACCCTGATCTTGTATTCTTATTCAAGGTGCATTGTAATACTATCTCCACCAGTTCCTTGCTCTGTGAACTTGTCATGATTGCTCTCCAACCTGTATCTCAGTTTCTCTGTCTCTGAAATGGGTATAGTTATATGTATTTGGTGGGGTCGGTGTGAGATTTAAAAATTTGGCATGTAAAGTGCCTGACATGTGTTCGTTGCTCAGAAAGCAGTTCTGTCTCTTCAGCTTCATGAAATTCATTAACTGGAATGCTGTTTGGAGACGAGAACTCTCTTTTGGACCACATTTCCTTAGCACTTAAGTTTTATTTTGTAACGTCTCCATGAAATTTTTCCAGTGTGTTCCATGAATAAAAAGTATGATTATATGTACCGAAATCCTTATTATCTGAGAATAATCAGAAGAGAAGTAAAAGACCATTAAAAAGTGAAGTCACTAAAAATTGGAACATGCTTTTGTAGTAAATAGTCAAACAAACAAAATTCTTCTAATTGGAATTGTTCTTGAAAAGTAAACTGAAATTATAAAATCAATTCCTTTATGCCTGTCTTCAGTGAGATTTAGGTCAGATCTTTAGCATGAATTGGCAGTTCATTCTTTCAACAAAATCAGGCATGTGTATATATGACATCGTTCATTTTGTGTTTGGCTTTGTAGTGGATAATGAGAGATGGTCATTGTTGCAAAAAAGAAAAATGTCCTTGGGCTTCATCACCTCACTCAAATCCTTTTCTCCTTTGATAGTCAAATCATTCTCTTGTGAAATGTCTGTTACACCCCATCTTTTGATATGTTACTGAAATTATTAACTGCTCCAACTTTTCCAAGGGCCTGATGTATACTTCAGGCACTTATTCAACATCACTTTTTTCTGACCTCATGAATCCTGCATCTTTTGCAAACCTTCCAACTTCACTTCCAGTCTGCTTGCCTTGTATTTTTGTTGCGTCAGCGGATTTGAAACCTCTCATAAGTAGTGAGGGAGGGACCTACTTCCAAAGATGCTGATTTAATGGATACGGGGAGATAGTGCTTATAAGCAGGCAGGGATGTTGGGAGGGGGTGGGATTTCTTGAAACAGCCAGCTCATAAATTTGCCCACATTATGATGACTTTTATATCCCTGTGCAACCTTGAAACCATGGAAGGTTGGGTAGCCGGGCCTCCCCTCGTAGAATCAGTGTCGTCTCTGATGAAGAGCTCTATCACTAACCAAAAGGTCTAGCATGATCTTTCTCAGCATGTCTCCTCACGCCATCCCCTGGGATCTCCAGAACAGCTTTTCCATCAGTATCATTGGATCTTCTGCTTCCACATCATTATTTCCTAGTGACAAACCAGACATAAAAAGGGGGAGGGGCTAGCTTATGCTTCCTCAGCCCTGGATCAGCACCATCACCTTTTATTTTTTTGTATTTTTTTTTAAGATTTATTTATTTACACATACAAGCTGGGGTACAGGCTAGAGGCATGGGGCAGCAAGAGGGTTACCAGAGACAGAATGGGGAGCAGAACAGGCAGATCGATGAGGGAAGCAGCGGGCGAGGCAGGAGAGGTCTGCTGTGCCATGTGGGAATCTCCCCAGCGAACTCTCCTTGCTGCTGCCGACAACTCCACAGTGCAACTCTTAACCACTGTGCCACCTGGGAGGCCCCACGATCACTTTTTAACTCAGTAAAACTGGCCATTAGTGATCATGAAAAAATGACTCAGTGATTTTCTACTACTGAGGATAGAGGAAGTTTGGGAACAACTAAAAATGTAAGACAGTGTGTGAGAATATTCTAAATTCTGACTACAGAGTCCTGATTTCCTAATCGCACAGATGACTGAGCAAACTTTATCACTAGAGGTATTTTAGTTCATCTATAACGAGAATAATAGTGACAACGAACGTGTCGAGCTCTGTTTTGAGGACTTTTCCTCCATAGTCTGATTTAATCTCCATAATACCCTTGGAGGTCAAATGTTCCTATTATATAGATGAGGACACTAAATCCCTTCACTTTAGTGTCTGTGAATAACGGGAAGTAAAAACCTGGTAAGAGTTGAGGTGAAAATACATGTTTCCTGCTGGGATATAAAGAACTAGAAAGATTACCCATGTGAGTCACCATCCAGGGTGGGTGTTGGAAATTGAGGAATCTGAGTGTTTTCTCACCCCAGGAATGGAGCGAATGGAAAGAATAACAGTGCAGAGCCAGGCTTTTCCTCTGTTAAGCTCAGAGATAGGCAGAGGAACTACATTATTGACTTGAAGTGAATTGTAGTAGATTAGAACAGGGAAATTTTAAGGCTTATCAGTAAAAATGGAATGTTCAAAGTCAGAGAACTCCTAGGAATGTGTACTGGTTACCAAATGCAAAATCAGATTAAGTGGGGAGGAGGAAACTGCAGAATGTCTACATTTCACTAGATAACAGGAAGGGAGTGCGCCAAGCACTCGGTCGGAGTCTAAAGAATGAAGCGAAGGTCCAACTGAGGCTGAACTAAGCATGAACCACACTCAGTGGCCTTGGCGGTGGTCCCTCACACCCCACTGGAACATTATGATAACAAACGCATGCAAATGAATTAACCAGAATTAATTCACATGCTCCAGCTAGCTTCACCGCTGAGGACAGAGTTTGAAAGTTCAGTGAGAGTTTGGGCCCTGGACAGAAGATGTAGTCAAGAGGGAAGGAATCTATGTTTAAAACCTTCAGTTTCCAGGTGGAGTGGCTTCTGCTGTTTTTCTCACTGGCTTGGTTGCACCAGTGCCAACAGTTCAAATGGTAACATATACATTTTACCTTGCCCAGTTCTGCCCCCGGCATTGCTTCTGGAAGTGACCAGAGTTCCATCTGATGTCCTAAAGTTTCTGACATAGACCCGGGCCCTGGTTGAGATTGGCTCCCTTTGTCATACCTCCCCTGGAAGAATTAGAGCCAAGAAAAGGGGTGATAAATGTAGGACTAGAAGTAAATACAGTGTTTAATTGGTAGTTCCAACATGGTTTAGCTACCAATGGAAGAGAGAAAATAAAATCCGCCTTTTACATAGCATTTAGAATAGTGCTCGAAACCTGTGAGGAATTGCCTGTTGATTGATTTTAAAGGATTTGAAACTAAAAAAAATCCTCAAGGACGTGTACCACATAAAACGCATCTGAAAAAGTAAGCATTTATATTCAATTTCTTATGGTTCAGATATTTGACATAGATGAAACTTTCAATGCTTAGTCTGAAAAATTGTATTCAAGGCAGATGTGTTATTTATACCACCTTGTCCTTTGTCTGCATGTAATAAAAATGGGACATTGTGTTTAAGAGTCTCACTATATCTGGACGAGGTGCTTTGGTACAAATCTGCAGGCAGCCCCAACTTGAGCTTACTTTAATGTCAAAAAATACTATTTGTTTCATTCCTATTACTGATTTTTCAATAAATTTGTAAGTGTAAGTGAGCACTGTGCCCGTAAGCAAGTCTCTGAACCCCTTCTAGATCTCATTTTGCCCCCTTGTAAACTGATGATATTGTGCTAGATAGTTAATATATTTTTTATAGATTTAATTTTTTAGGATCAGTTTTACGTTCATGGCAAAATTAAGAGGCAAGTACTGGGGTTTATATATTTTTGCCCCCCTGTACACACATATGCATAGCCTCCCTCATTGTCAGTTTCTCATTATCAGCATCTCCCTTCAAAGTGGTACATTTGTTACAGCTGATGAAAGTAATGGGCAAATCATAATCACCCAAAGTTCACAATTTACCTTACAGAAGGTTATACCTTAAGGGTTATACAGTTTATAGATTTGGACAAATATATAATGACACATATCTAATATGATAATATCATACAAAAAATCCAAATATATAATGACATGCATCTAACATAATAATATCATACAGGGCCTCTCTGGTGGCACAAGGGGTTAAGTCTCAGCACTTTGAAGCTATTGCAACCTCTGCAGCACGAGTTCAATCCCTGGCCAGGGGGCTTCCCTCATGGCGCGGCAGACCTCTCCTGCCTCACTTGCTGCTCCCCTCAGCAGTATATTTCAGTAGATCTGCCTGTTCTGCTCCCCACTCTGTCTCTGGTGAATCCTCTCACCCCTCTCCCCCACCTCTGGCCTACACCCCAGTTCTTATATGCATAAATAAACAAATTTTTTTAAAACATAATGTACAGAATATTTTCACTACTGTATAAATCCTCTGTGCTTTGCCTGTTCATCCCACTCCACCCTCCCAACCCCTAGCAACCACTAGTCTGTTTTACTAACTACACAGGTAAACCTTTTCCAGAATGCCAGTTGGGCTTATATGGTGAGTAGATTCACTACTTTCGTTTAATGATAGGTATTTAATGTTCCTTCATGTCATTTCATGACATGATAACTCAGTGCTTTTTAGCGCTAAATAATATTCCATTACCGGGATGTACCCCAATCCATTTACCCGTTCATCTACTGAAAGATATTTTATTTGCGTCCAGAGTTTGGCATTTATGAATAAAGCTGCTGTAAACATTTGTGGCCAGGTTTTTGTGTGGACATAAATATTCAACTCCTTTGGTTAAATACAAGAATTCTGTTCCTGGATTGAATAGTAAGAGCATATATAGTTTTCTAAGAAGGACCAAACTCTTTTCCGGTGTGGTTATACCATTTTACATTCCCAGAAGCAATGAATATCAATTCCTGTACCACCTACATACCAGCATTTGGTGGTGGTACTGTTTTTGATTTTGCCCATTCTAATAGGTGTGCAGTAATCTGTTGTCCTTGTGTCCATTTTCCTGATAGCATATGATGTAGAACATTTTTTATATGCTTATTTGTGAGCTGTATATATTCTTTTATGAGGTGTCTTTGGTCCACTTTTTTTTAAGATTTATTTGTTTATGCATACAAGCTTGGGTACAGGCCAGAGACGTGGGGCAGTGAGAGGGTTCACCAAAGACAGAGTGGGGAGCAGAACAGGCAGATGACGGAAATACACTGCTGAGGGGAGCAGTGGGCGAGGCAGGAGAGGTCTGCCCCACCATGTGGGAATCTCCCTGGTTGGGCGTGGAACTCGCGTCACCGCTGCAGACAGCTTCACAGCGCAGGGCTTAACCGCTGCACCACCAGGGAGGCCCCGGTCCATTTTTTAACCAGTTCATTTTCTTATGTTGAGCTTTAAGAATTCTTTGTGTACCTTGCATATTCATCCTTTTTATTATCTAATATTGCAAAAAGCATTTTCTTCTAGTCTTTAGCTTGTCTTCTCACCTCTTGACATGTCTTTAATGGAACCGAAGTCTTGAATTTTAATAATGTCTGCTTATTATTTCTTTCATATATTGTGCCTTTGGTGTTATAGTAAAAAAAATCATGACTATACCCAGTGTGATCTAGGCTTTTTCCTGTCTTTTAGGAGTTTTATAGAATTTGTATTTTATATTTTGGTTTATGGTCCCTTTGCAGTTAATTTTTCTTTTTTTTTTTTTAAAGATTTATTTATTTATGCATACAAGCTGGGGTACAGGCCAGAGGTGTGGGGCGGCGAGAGCGTTTACCAGAAACAGAACGGGGAGCAGAACAGGCAGATTGACAGAAACACACTGCTGAGGGGATCAGGGGGTGAGGCAGGAGAGGTCTGCTGCGCCATGTGGGAATCTCCCTGCCAGGTGTTGAACTTGCTTCACCGCTGCCGACAGCTCCACAGCGCAGCGCTTAACCACTGCGCCACCAGGGAGGCCCTTGGAGTTAATTTTTCTAAATGTAAGGTTTGCATCTAAAGTTTCTTGCCTGCTGATGTCCAGTTGTTACAGCATCATTTGCTCCATTGTATGGCAAATATCAGTTCACTCTGTTTGTGTGGGTCTATTTCAGGGTTCTCTGTTCTGTTCCATTGACCTACTTATATTTTCTTTCACCAATACCTCACTGCCTTTATTACAGCTTAATAGAGATTCTTCAGTTCAGGTAGGATGAGTCCTCCAACTTTCTTCTTTAAAATTGTGTTGACTCTTCCAAGTCTTTTGTCTTTTTTTTTTTAAAAGATTTATTTATTCATGCATACAAGCTGGGGCACAGACTAGAGACGTGGGGCGGTGAGAGGGCTCACCAGAGACAGAGCGGGGAGCAGAACAGGAAGAGCAATGGAAACACACCGCTGAGGGGAGCAGCAGGCGAGGTAGGAGAGGTCTGCTGTGCCATGAGGGAATTTCCCTGGCCGGGGTCCAATCCGCATTGCCCGCTGCGGATGGCTCCACAGCGCAGTGCCCAACTGCTGCACCACCAGGGAGGCCCAGTCTTTTGTCTTTTTATATACATTTCAGAATCAGCTTTTCAGTACCACAAGATACCTTGGAATTTTGTTTGTGATTGTATTGAATCAATAGACCAAGTTGGGAATAACTATCTTTAAAACACTGAGTCTTTCTTTACATAAGCATGGAATATATTTAGTTCATCTTTGACTTCTCTCATCAGAGTTTTATAGTTTTTCTTATATAGATCTTGTACATATTTTGTTAGATTCATACTATTTCATTGGAGGGGCATTAATGTAAGTGGTGTGTTTGTAATTGTAAATTCCACTTGCTCATTGCTGGTATGTAGGAAAGGAATTGGCTTCTGGATATGAACCTTGTATCTTACAGCCTTCCTACAATCGTTTATTAGCTCCAGAAGGTTTTTATCAACACTTGTAGATTTTCTCCATAGACAGTCATGTTGTCTGCAAGCAAAGACATTTTATTCCTTCTTTTCCAGTCTGTATACCTCTAATTCCTTTTCTTGCCTAAATGAACTAGATACAATTTCTGTTGCAATTGGGGTGGGAGGGGGTGGGAGGACATTCTAACCTTGTTCCTGATCACAATGACAAAACTTTTACTTTCTTACCTTTCAGTATGATGCTAGCTGCAGGGCTTTGTATCTTTATTAAACTGGTATTTATTAAACTAAATATTTAAAATACTTAGTAATTTTTAAAATAGCTGTTCAGTGGCTTTCTCCAGTGGAGGAGGTGGTGACACAGAAGAGGATAGTGAAAAGATGCACACAGGGCATTGGAGTAAGGCTAGAATTTGAACATAAAATGAATCTCTAACAAACCTGCTGTTTGTATTGGTGATTTTTCTCCCTCTTGGAATTCCTGCTCGCTTTATTGGGCTTCCTCTGACCCTTTGTCAGTGTTGTTTGGGGTGTTAAGTGTTGTCAAATGTCCTACTTTCTTTTCTCAGTTCCCTAACCCTAGCCATGGACTCTATATATTTGGGAGTTACGGCTTTGATTCTATGCTACCTGCACTTCCCAAAAACGTGGCATGTCCTATATTTATTTTAAAAAACGAAACTGTGATGTGTTTTGCTGTGAGACTTTCTACAAACTGGTACAGAAAATTGGAAGTACCTTCTCTGGCAAAGCCAAAATTACCTTCTTGAAAAAAGATCCCTGTTTGGTTTCACTGTTTCATTCATTGAACCCTTTCATTCATTTAACACATTCATTTTTTTTTTATTCTCTGCATTTTAAAAATCTTTTGTGTATATATATATATATGTATATGTATATGTGTGTGTGTGTGTGTGTGTGTGTGTGTGTGTATTTCTTTTACATCATTCTTCCTTTTTGTACAGTGCATGCTTTTTCCTTTTAGGTGTTGTCCCCATAAAATTCCCCTCACCGGTTCACCCACTCACATCACCATCTATGTTTATTGCAGCACTGTTTATAATAGGCAAGATAGGGAAACAACTCAGATGCCCAAAAATAGATGACTGGATCAAGCAGATGTGGTACATACACAGTGGAATCCCAGTCTACACATTCTTGAGTGCCTCAGTCTCCTGGCAGCCACTCTTCTTGCTGAGGCAGCCTCCCCCACCCTCTTCGACTTTCAGCCTCCTATCTTCTGACCTGGAGGCATCCACAGCCTCTGTCCGCAAAGCTGCCCCATCCTGGGCTCTTCCTTTCCACACACAGCAAGGAGAGGCCCCACTGGAGCCAGCATACTTGCAGACTTTTTCTTCACAACCCGGCTCTCAAATTCTCTCTTCTTTCTCTGCTACCAGATTTCCTCCAGGTTTTGAATTCTGTGTTTCTTCCCACTCCCACCAAAGACCCCATCACCCCACTGCTCTTTGCAGCCTCTCAGCCCTGCAGGGACCTGATTTAGTCACATTCCAACTGGAATCAACTGAGCAAGTTGCTCAGCTGTAATGAAGCTAATCATACCTTGCAGGGCTTACCGGAAGGGTTTCAGGAAATAACGTATGTGAAGAGTCCAGTTCGTGCCAGGCTTAATCAATCTTAGCTCCCTTGCCCCACTAGAGTGGCCTGGAGCTCTTATCCACATTTCCCAGCACTTAGCCCAGTAATATAATTAGCAGCATTAGTATATCTAAAAGGCAATTACCATTTAATTGCTCTGGCCCCAGCCAGCCTGAAGTTCCTCTCCATTCACTTCTAATTTGGAGTTAGGGGTTTTCAGTCCTACCCTGGCTGGTCACAAAATCACTGCCTTAGAAGAGAATTGAAAATAACTTCAAGCAGCCCTGGATTCCAAGATAAAAGAGTGAGTAATTCCCTCCATTTTGTTCTGCATAAAAATGTAAATGTCATTTTATTTCTGGCCAGTGAACCAGTGAGCCCATTTCAAGCAGCATCTTTCTGAGACTTGGTGAATTGCCTGCTGCCTGGTTAGACCAGCCTGTGCTCTTGTGCACTATACTGAGTACTGATCTTCATTAAAATAAATGAGTGCCCTTGTATAGATTTAGACTTAGAGTCAAGTTTCAGGCATCTCTTCTTAAAAGGCATTTATTTATATTACATACTCAATTTAAAAGAGGTAATGCCCTTCCCTCAGCCAGCAGAGTTTGTTTATCTTAGAGCTACTGTGAGAATCTAATGCCCAAATGAAGGCAGTGTGTTTGATTTCTCCTTCTCCAACCCAAATCTCACAAAGGAACATCAGTCTCTAATCAAGAGGAACCCAGAGTTCTTTTGAATCCAAAGCTTTAATATTAGGACTGCACATATGCCTTTGAGGAAACCTAGATTGCCTTAAGCCACACGGAAAGCATTTACATCTGAACCACTTTACATGTGAATGCAAGTTAAAGTAAATTCTAAATAACTTTAGCAGTTTGCGATTTGGAAAACAGCCTGGGCCCTATAAATTCTGCCTTGGTTCTCTTTCTGTTAAATCTTACGCCAAAGTAAATGGAAGCTGCAGAGAACCTTTGAACTCCCCAGTTCTCAAATGACCTCAGTGAAGCTGCATTGGCAGCATGAATGTTTAGCTTCCCAAGGAAGACTTTTCTTCCCTTTCCTCCTCCGGGAGCCCCCCTGGCGGTCACCTGTGTGGGTTGGAGGGGGCACAATCACTTCCTGGGCCCTACCGGGGAGCCCTCCTTGTGCCTCAAGAAATGGGTGTCGTGCCTAAGGAGCACCCAGATTCCTTAGCACCTCTTTGTCACAATTCTGTCTGTTTTGCTTTTTCCCTTCCCTTTTCCATGGAAAAGAAGTTATTGTTGCCAGCAAGAGGTCTGGAGTTCAAAGCCACCTGTCCTGCCTGCTGGGGAGGCCTTCGCAGGCCACTCCGGGCTCAGTTTCCATTTCTATGAACTGGAGACTGAAATAGTCCAGCCCGCGTGAGTCCCTCTCTTGGGCTCTTTATTGTGGGATTCATCACCATGTAGTTTGTAACACTGAATTATTATTTATGGATGGTTCACATTTACTAAAATGTCAATAAATCTTATAACTATTATATACGAGATATGCATGTACTGGAACATCGAAGAGATGTGTGTTCTTGTGACCAGTCCACACTGGTCTTGAAGGCATGAACAGTGGCTTCCGTGCCTGCGTGTCACTGTCCTGCTGGGCATGGGATGGGCTATGCCAGTAGACAAGCAGGTGAGCACTTGTCTTTGTCTGCTGTCCCATTGTTAGGATAGTGTTACCGTCTGTCAAGCAAATAGTCACAAAAGTTAATTTTCCTCACCTTACATTTGAATGGGCAGGTTTTTCTCATCTAGAAATAACCTTGAAGGGTAAAGGGACACATTTATTTTACATGTTTTGCCCTCTGCAAAGGCGTGATGTATTTCATGTTGGCTAGTCCTTTTGAATTGCGAATGTGTGTATAAGCCTTTGGAGGAGGGGGCGGGGGAGATGCAAGAATATCCCAGCTTTGTTTTGCCATTGACCCTCAGCCCGAGAAGTCAGCATTCATGGCCATGAGTTGTTGCCATGGGGGTATATGTAAGAAATAGCACCCCCATAGCCAATCTCTTAACTCATTCTCCCAAACTCAGTCTCATATTGAGGTGGCTGTGTGGCCTCTTCCTTGCTCACCCCATAGGTCCTTGCACCTCTGCTTAGAGCTGGCAGGACATGGGCTCACTATTGCGGGAACTGCTGCCTTCTGTTGGGAGTGAAGCGCCTTGGACTTGTGTGCAGAATGTTTGCAGATCTCTCTGAGATCAGACGTGTAAATAGCCACAGTGTTTGTAATTATCATTGAAGGAGAAGGGGAGATGAATCTCTATCCAAAAATCGTCGTGACTTGTATACAATAAACCTGAGGCACCTCTTCTCAAAAGACATGTCTCCTAGACTCTCCATACTGGGTGTGCTGGTTGTGAATCATTAGGGGAAGGTGAAGAATAGTCAACAGAAAAGCCACCATGTGATAGCACGTGTGGAGAGGCAGTGACAAAGAACCAGTCGTTCTGGAATCAGTCACGCCTGCTTTGGAGTCCCATCTCCCCTATTCCAAGGCCTCCCTCCCTCATCTCCTTCCTCATCAGAGAAGTGAGAATGATATTAAAGATTAAGCAAGATTAAGTTTGTAAAGCAAAACACCAACATAATATCTGACTCAAGTTGATGTTAAATAAATGGTAGCTAATGTGAGCATTATTATTATGTTATTATAATTGATGCTAATTATTACTATCACTATTATTATTAATAGAAATTCAGAGGTGCCCATTTGACTGACTGTAATTGGCACTCAGGTAATGGATATTTCTTAGGGACTAAAAATGTAGGAACTCTGAGTTGGCCACCTGTCTTAGCAGCCTGTTAGGGAAAGGGGTTTAATAAGAAGTGACATGCCCCCCTCATTTCCATCTTCCCCCCTGCAGTGGAATTGCAAGGCCCAGTTCTCTCTGCTCTCACTCCCATAAATTTCTTACAGGTACCAACACTGAAAGGGTGGTGAATGCCAATTACTGCTTTTATCCTTAAATAGATAAGATACCGGCTTATTTGTAATCACTCTTATCTGTGTTTTTTGCTAAATGTTGTGTTAGTAAAACAACTCCTTTCCCCCACCCCCCAAAATCCCTGACTTGTAGTATTTGCTAATTTCCATGGTATAAAAACTACCAGCATACTCAGTTTCAAGCTTCCAACATGAAGTCACTGAACAAGGAGTTGGGCAGAGATATGCATGTTTTTTCTGTGGTAGCGGACCCCAGTCCCGGAGGTTCAAGCTGAAATATGTGTGACTGTGTGTGACAGGACGATTGACAGCAAAGCTCGACAAATGAGGGAAAGTAGTTTGTCCCTAGCATGGGTGAGGATGAAATACTTGGCCAACACAATTCATCCAAAAATTGAGTTAGTGGCTGATTTCTTGAGCGATGTTTCAGTGACTATTTTTTGCCTTTGCTGTGTAACTTTCCTGTGCCAACTTTGGGCAGAAATCTTTTCCTGGCCTTTTGTGCTGTAGGGTGGAAAGTTTTTCTAATCACAGCCCAGTTGTCAGAAAGTGTCTTTAACCAGTAGTCTTAAGATTTGGTCATAGACCCAATATCCATGTTTATAAAGGTGTCTGGCCCCCTCCCTCCCACTCTACATCGCTTCCTCTCTCCCTTCCTTTATTCCCTCCCCTATAGCCTTTGGAAGGATTTTCTATGATCTCTTGTGTTCCGAGGAACCCCATGAAATCTTTAGAACAGTAAATAGCATTCTGGCTTTACAAAAATGGTAGAGAGGGGCCTCCCTGGTGGCGCAGCGGTTAAGCGCTGCGCTGTGGAGCTGTTGGCAGCGGCGACACGAGTTCGACGCCCGGCCGGGGAGAGTCCCACATGGCGCGGCAGACCTCTCCTGCCTCGCCCGCTGCTCCCCTCAGCAGTGTATTTCTGATCTGCCTGTTCTGCTCCCCGCTCTGTCTCTGGTGAACCCTCTCGCTGCCCCACGCCTCTGGCCTGTACCCCAACTTGTATGTATAAATAAAAAATAAATCTTTAAAAAAAATGGTAGAGAAATTAGATAACTGCTTGCTGTACTTCATAAAACAGTGTCATGTTATTACCATCATTTTTAATATGCCATTTTGTTATTTGGAAATCTTCATTACTATTCAGATAACCTCCACATTTTTTCCATGAACAGAAAGGATCATTTCACCTCTGCTTACCTGCTCTTCATTGTCAGAAATTTAAGTGTATTCCATCCCTCATGCTTATTGAACATTTAACTGTATTCTATCCCTCGTGCGTGTGTATTCAGGAAATAGCATTGCAGTACTATAAATACTTTTCTGAGAACTTTTAATTAACTGATGACACCTAGAACTTTCTCGTCATAGTTAACATTTCCAGAGAGATAAAACAGAATCCTCTTGGGAAGATGTTCTGTTTTCAACAATTCATTACAGGAGGAAGCAGGTTTCTGTAACAGACCATCTCTTAACCGTTTGGGTGACACACCTTGATCATTTTGTCAGCGTACTGAAGTTCAAATACCCAGGTCTTCTCACTGAAGACCTCTTTGAAATTTTCCAAATGCCTGATGCCTTAAACTGAAAAGAGCACGATGACTGGGCTAACCGATTTGCCTTTCACCATGAAACCAAATGCAGACCTGCTTGAAATCATTGCTTGTACCATCCTCATCATTGTGAGCTGTGTTGGAAACCTGTGTTTGTTTTATTCTACGAGGAAGTGCACCCTCACTGGGCACTTACAGACCTCCTTTCTTCTAATTTTCAGTCTTGTCTGTGTCCACCTCATTAAAAACTTGGTGGTGAATGTCTTGAAAATTGTTGATTCCTCTGGTTTCATGTTGGACTCAACTGGCTGCAAAGTTCTCCACTTCACAGCGGCCCTGACGACATCCCTGGCCATCTGGTTCACGTTATACTTCGCGCTGCTGTACTTCCAGAAGCTGTACCAGACAGTCCACCCCTTGAATGAGACTCCAAACCCAGACTGTCCGAAAAGGTCCTTGAAGGTGGTGTCTGCACTTTGGGTGGCTGGTGTGGTGGTTTACATTCCCATCTTACTCTATACCAGAAAGTCAGAATACCTGAACTCGGGAAATGACACCACATCTGCTTCCAGGCTTTACGTGGATTGCCTGATGGACTCTGCAAACCAGCAGGTAGTGTTTTACTATGGGAAAATATTTCTAGCTCTGATCGATATTGTTCCTTTAGCCACCTTAGTCTTTGTCTGTTTCTGGATGTCTTATCTCCTTTTGGAAAGAAAAAAAATGACATATGGTGACATCTGGATTGGAGATGATGATTCAGAAACTGAAATCCTTAGAGGGGCCAAGCTTAGTATTTTATTAATGTGGCTGATCACTCCACTTTGGATTTCTCACTTTATCTTAGTCTGTTTCTTGAAAGACTTGGCATCCTGTGTCTTTTTTCCAGCTGTTCTCACAGCCCTCTCTTCAGGCTTCTCTGCTCTCAGTCCTTTCCTGCTGATGTTGGTGAATTACAAAATGAAGTTGGTAGCTTTCTGTGGTGCCAAAGAGGAAAAAACCACACCACTGCCTGCAAATGATGTTCCTTCTCCATATGCTTAATGGCAAAGAATTCGATTTTAATCCTTGGGAAACAAGTCCCCTCACCAGAAGGTGCAACTGAAGTTTTCATCACCCTTGTCAGCAGTTCCTGAAAAGGGGACTCAAAGATTGACTACTCCCCAAAAATAGACTTCTGAGGGAAGAAGAAAATAGACAAACCCAAGTTGTTATAGGTTGATGGAAAATAGTGATTGAAACATTTGCTATATAGTACAATACCAAGATTTTTAATGTGGAAATTCTAAAGCGATTAAACAATGATCACAGTTTGGAAAGGAACTCAACATAACAAAAGATAAACCTGTTTACTTTGTGCGAGGTATTGTGTTAAAAAACACCCCATCGTTAAAAGTGACATAACACTTCCTAGCTGAATTCCTAACAACATTTAACTATAATCTTGCAGTTTCATCTTAAGTTTTTCTTGAAATGCTTTGACACATACTGGAAGTGTATTATTTAGGTATGCAGAATCAGTTTTTGCACTTTTAATCATAGTACCTCATCTATGCTGGAAGCACATTTCGTTCATTTTTCTTCCCCTAAGTGTCTTTAGGAAATTAGGGTTAGATAAAAGCATTGAATTAAAGAATTAGTACTTATTAAATCATTCTCTAAGTATAGATGTGCAAGTATTTGATTACTACAGAACCCACTGTGTTTGCTTAACCACCTAAAGATCAAAATCTACCATTTTGCAGAAAAGAGGGACATGTGTTTTTTTTTTTCCTCCCTTTATTTTTCCCCTGACATGTGTTTTATAGAAATTTTATCTCTTCCTCTGAGATACACTGGTACATTTAAAATTGGTACATTTATTATTAAACTGATGCATTTAAAATTGGAGGAATTGATAAAAGCCTCATAATAATCTGATTTCTGGACTTGGACTCAATAAAAAATAAGCACATTATAGTTAAAAATACATGGTCAGGTTTTTATTTTTCACAATTACCCAGTGTAGCCACTTGGTCTGCTTCAGATTCAGTGAGTAATTATCTTAAATATTTTATGATGCATAATATACATGTTGTATAAGCAGTGAATTTTAAGCTAATTTTATTACATTCTTGCATTTTTTTTCTTTTTGCTTCTTTATTAGTAGACCTGGGTTTGATTATACTGCAGTTCTAATGAATGGATACCCCTAAATTGAGATTCTTGCTCTAAAAATGTTGCCTATGAAATGATCAACCTGGATCTCATTAACAGGGGAAACTTAGAACATCTTGGTGTTATGGAGAGAAGAAATTTTAAAGAAACCAAGTCCCAAATTTTGTAGGTTTTTTTAGGCCAGAGTCTGTCCTTTTTATGGCACATGGAATTTAAACACATTAACATATACACAAGCGCACATACGCACGCACACACACGTACACACACACACACACACACACACACACACAGATTTAAGACCTTCTTGGTGTCTGGGTGGTCTTCATGGAAAATGCTTAGTTGAGTCCACTGAGGCAGTTTAATCAGAAGGACACTAGGATGGGTCCTGTATAATGAAGTTAACATCTGGGGAGATGGAGGATGCAGGGGAGAGGTCACCTTCTTTTAATTAAGCGCAGATGTGGGCCGAGCTAGGACGAGTCATTGATCTTAGGTCGTAGTTCTCCAGTGTGATTCTGGAACCAGCATCACCTGGGGCCTTGTTAGAACTGTAAATTCTCAGGCCCAACCCACACCTATCAAGTTAGAAACCCTCAGAGTTGGACCTAGTAATGTTTCAATAAGCCTTCTGGGTGAGTCTCACAAACTGAACTTGGAGAACTTCTGGTCTAGAAGTTCAGTCCTCACAAACCCTGAGAGTGGAGCCAAGAGAACTGACTCACTGTAGTCCTTAGCGTTACCCACGCACATTGCTACTATGTCCACTTCTCTTTAAAACGGCAATTAGACTTGTCATTTGTATTCCTGCCATACATCCTCAGTAATACCCGCCAAAGAAACCCACTGTAGAAATCAAGTAATCTCTGCAAAATCAAGACTAACACATGATTGCTTCAGGTGCGCCAAAAATTTGGAACTTGAATTGGGATAGTTTCCTGTAGTTACCCGAGTAAGGGATCCAATTCCCAAATTGTTCCATAGTTCCTTTCCAGAAGCCAGTGCAAGACAGAGTTGGCGTAAACCCATGCACAGATTCCCAGTGCTAGAAATGTTTCCTTTTTTCTTCCCAGATATTTTCTTGTCGTTTGGGCCTCATTAGGTCATAGTTTTGTCCTTGTGGAATTGATGTGCTTGCATCCATAACAGAGAGCAAATCGTATCCTCACTCAACGAACAACATTCCAATACTTTAAAAAATTGTTTCATATTAACTCTCTTGCTCTCTCTCCCTTTTCCTCTCCCTGAGCTGCCATATTTCATTCATTTTTCCGGTGGCATCAGGATGACCGATCAAATAGGATAAAGAAAGCTCAGTTAACACTGCATGGGCACGGGCTGAAGAGGGGTTTTTCAAACTTGGCCAGGGCGCTCTTGAGGCCCTGGTTTGGTTTCAGATATCTCCGCTGCCACCTCGCGGTCCACAGAATCTTTGAGTTAGAAGGTCAGCGGTTCCTCCTCCCCTATGTGGGATTCTCAGCCTCCTTTCTCAGAGGCCTCCTCCATACTTCTCAGTGAACAGTTTCTCACTGGGGTAGATGGGAGCTCAGAAAAGCAGCCATTCCTTCTACGCCCATTCCAGATGTTATTGAAAGTCTTTGCTGGTGTTGGCCTCTTTGAAACTTCCTTCGTGATCTACCCTTTTTCTGATCATTGGTGAGAGAGGAGTGTTTTTCTCTTCTCCACATTAGATATTTCCTTAGCTGTGCCAGTTGAGGCAGAGTTGCCAGCTTCTGGTCCCCTTGACTTCCTTCCTCTGTCTCTGTACTTTCCAGTTCATCTAGAAAGTATCTCTCTTCTTAAGACACTGCACCCAGATCTGAATACAACATAATATTTCTTGTGTTTGCATGTGCATGTTTTTCTATTGTACATTCCTTTATTTTCTCTTGTGCAGCTGCTGCGAGCATGGGTTCTTTCATTCCTCCCAGAAAGAATTTTAAATGTTAAACTCATTTTCAGTCACACACACAAATACCAAGTGAAATACTTTTACCTCTTGTCTTTGAAACTCAAGTCTTTTCATGCTCTAAAGTTCTAGTATCTGATAGTTCAAACTCAGTATTTCAATTTTAGAAAATGTGAAATGACCCCAGAAATCATTTACAGCAATTTTAAACTACAAATTAGGGTTCAAAACTACCAAGTGGCCCACATTTATAGGGATTGGTCAGACAATCCTCCTCTCTAGAATGATGTTCCCTATTACAGTGCTCTCTTATCTTTTTAATAAGAAAGAAGAAAAGGACATTATAATCCATTTTGCTTTCAAGATGAAATATTAAATCAACCGGCTGTAGAATTCAATTGTTTATAGGGCATTTCAGGGGTATCTGTGTGTAAGGTAGATGTTAGGTACATGAGAAGTACATATACTTTGCTTTAATGATGATGAAGATTCCTACCGTTCTGTTTAGAGGAAAGAGCCATCTGTTTGGAGTTATATTTTGTGAACACCTCAGGGGATACAGTGCAGGACTGGGCGTCTCTGTGGAAATCTGACTACTGGGTTCAAAGACAAGCTGGTGTTTCTGAGCAGTGCATGAATCAGAAGTCCTCTGAACTTGTTAGCAGAAGTGGTTTGTCTGAGCTGGCTTTGCCCCTCCCGAGGAGTACACAACCTTGGTTAAAGAATAACTGAGTTTTGCCATCTGAGAAACAATAAGGGAGTGGTTGCAAATCACACCCCATTCCCTCTGCCTTCCTCACAGAATAATGATGAAGTCAGATGAAAAAATAGGGAAGGTGATTTGAAAGAATACAGTGTTTGATACATGGGGAAGTGTTACTTTACCAGGTCAGTTTCGGCAAACTGATTAAAGGGAGAAAAACAGACTTAACATCAGAAACCCTAGCTGTGAGTCTCTGAGGCAATTCTAGAACCTCTCTGAGTCCAGGTGTGTCCTTGGACCTACACAATGGGGATTTAAGATATTTGTCTCCCAGGATCTTTGTGAAATAAAGTAATAAATGAGAACTTGTTTGGAAAGGCTGCCAAACCTATAGCCTGGTACCAAGTTTTGCTTCCCAAAGGTTCTGGGCATTCCCCTCAGGCAGCCAGCGCAGTGCCATGCGCAGGAACAGTGGGCTCAGTGCATTCCATCAACATCTCCTCTTTGATAGCAAATATTTACTTGTATTTTCTCCAAGCATAGCAGAAAATTTGATATTCCAAGGAGATGTGCTCTGTTTACACTCTGACATTGGGTGTACTCCCCTGACCCCCCCTGCTTAGTACCCCACTGTCACCCTCACTACCAAGAGCCCTTTTTGCAGCAAAAGCAGCAAGAGATGCTAAATCCATATTGTCCATCCTTCTGCTTCAGAAGTCTCACCTCCCAGCCTTGGTCCGTCTGCACATTACATGGAACACGTCCTCCTGCCAGGGGAACCCCCTCACCACCCCAACCCTCACCCTTCAGCTTTCTGCTGAGGCCTCACCAGGACAACTTCCCCCCTCGGCAAGGTCTGGGTTTGGTGTCTCAGGCTCCTGTGTACTGATTTGTGTTAGCAAGGACCATGGTCCAGTGCGGTGGCTCTTGTCCTAGCCTGTCTGCGCCACAGCAGGGTGGCAGGCAGGGCAGGTCTTGTCTGGCATACGCACGCAGGTATATTCCACAAGTGAAGTTGTGGGTGGAACCCACAGAGCTGTACTCTCCCCCCTTTCCTCCGCATGTGTTCTTCTTGGCTCTCTATCAGTTACCTCTTTCCAGTAGAAATTTCTTGCCTCTATCATTTTTCTGCTTCAGAACTAGGCATTTAACGACTGCCATGCCGCTGGCCACTATTGAATCAAAGAGTGAAAGAAACTGAATCCAACATTTGGAATGAGTTGCTTCCTTGCCAGCTGAGCTACTGAGCCAATGGGGGACAACATTTCATATATTCCATTTTTTTCCACCCAAGTTTTTCAGGGCTTAGTTTGTGATTTTTTTTTTTTTTAGGGGGTGAGGGCAGCTTGAGGAGAGCTCTTGTTCTCTTGTATTAAAGAAAGCAAATCCAGTATTGATGAGCAAGCTTTCAAATAGAAAATGTACATCAGTGTATGTTTGGCTCTGTGTGTGTGTGTGTGTGTGTGTGTGTGTGTCTGTGTAGAGGTATAGGAAGCTGCAGTGTGTTTCCAACCATTGATATATCAAAGAATAAAGAAAAAGTGGTAATCCTAATCTATTGTGGTTACTTCGTCAGTGAATGAAGTACTCTGCTCATTTATTTTGACAAGCCCAACTTATTTTTAATTACCAGGCCTCCTAGTATACTGGTAAATCTAGCAATAGTGACTTTGGCAGAAAAGAAGAAATCTGTGTAACATGAGCCTTCAGAATGAGTCCACACTGACTCCTTGTAAAATGGAGTGAGGCAATTCATTTTAAGAAGAATTTCAGTAGAGCAATTTATATGATAAGTGACTGTAGTCACAAATCAGTGAGCCTTATACAAGCCAAGCACACCAGAATGTGTACATTAACTGAGTATAATTTCTCAGAGAAATGTGGCCCTCACCAGGCTTTTTCCAGTGAGGGGGCCATTCCCCAACAGATTTTTGAAAATCTTCATTTGGAATTGTTTTCAGAGTCAGTTTTCGAGTCACAACAAAAAGCTAATAATATCACCTGAAAATCACAACACTGGAGGGGGTTTTTAAATCACTTGTTTTTAAATCACTTGCCTACTTTTCATTCTCCAGTGGGATTCTTAGTTACTTCGAGCTCTTTCCCCAAGTGAAACTCGCCTTGAGGGGCATGGCTGCGCCATGTTGAGGTCACTCAGGGAAGGTGATATGGCGCTGATAGACCCAGTAGGACTGTGAGCTCCTCCCACACACTTTACAGGCACTGGGAGGGCTTCTGTTCTTGGCGGTTTCTCAAAACTCTGCGTGAGTAGGAAAAACCTCATGGACGTGGTGTACAGTCAGTGCTCATCATTTCTCCTGTATCTCCTCATCAGTTTGGAGTTTGGGTACAGTTTCTTCCTGTGCTTTGGGTAGATCAAAAGAGCATTGGGGGCAGTGTGTCATACCAGCACAACACACAGCTCCCAACTACCTTAGACCCCATTTCTGATATTTTTCTCCTTCCTCCCCTGTAAATTTTCGTATTCAAATTGGTAGACCTAAAGCATCAGAAAATATTTCCTTTGCACATCTCTACTCACTTACCCCTTATCTGACTTCCATCTTCAACTTTACCTCCCTTAAAAATCACACACACAACACACCTGCCTGAGTGAATAAAAATTAAAAATGGCCAGTGTCAGTGAAGAGAAATTCAAAGCCCAGTGGAGCTTGAAGTAGGATAATTTGGGTTGACAGCAATGAAGATAGAGAGTTGTAGTGAGAGGTGTGTTTAGGGAAGCAGCCATAAAATTAAAGAAAGCCCTGGGGACCTCCAAGAGAAGTGACTGGCACTTGTAGATCAGGACTGATTGAGGGGAGGGGCACACATTTACAAATGAGTAGGTCCTGAGATCTTAATGGGGCCCATGGACAACTATGATGCATAGCAATAAAAATCGCCTGTAAAGATTTTTAGATGTCTGCCCAGTCTGGGGAGGTGTAAGGAAAATGGAGTAACTCAGGCTCTTTTTTGCCTCCCACGGCCAGCCTTTCCAGCCACCATCTGCAACTTTCTTTTCCTTCCAGATGCCATTACCCTCACCGGATACTGAGTTATTGCAAAAGGCACTTGGGAGCGTGAGCATGGGGCGCTCACACTTATGATTACAGACACCCGGGCTGAGATGTTGGGGGGCATGGGGTGTGCATATATATAAATGTGACCACCTAGGCCAAGAGGGGAGAGAGGAAAGAAGCCAGAGAGAAGCAGGGAGAGATCCAGAGATCACGGGAGACTGGGTAGATGATGGGAGCTGGGAGGCCAGTTGCTGCCTGCCTGCTTCCCTGCCTGCTGCTCTTCCTGTGTACCCGGCCCCCTGCTTCAGCACTAAAGGCCCATCGGATCTGCCCAAGGGTCCCAGGTTCCTTATCTGTTTGCCTGAGTCAACCATGAACCTGCCTAGTCTGGAAGGTTTGCTCCTTGAAAGATATTATTAGCCTATGTGCTACCCACTCTCTTGGGCCCTGACTCTCTTGCCTCCAAGTTCCTGGTCTGGCTGGAGGATGGTTCGGGTCTGTTCTGGGGTTGCACTTAGCACCTCTCCCCCCATCCTACTAGTCAGTCCCGAGGCACCATGTAAATCCACAAGGTCAGTCACAACGCCTTCCTTCCTCCAGCTGTAAAGTGAAGGAAACAGACCCCCTTCCCCCCGCCTCTTGGAACATTTTACTATGTTTGTGAAAGTTTTCTTTTCCTGGTGAAATAAAATAAAATGGGGGCTCTGCAAAAGCACACATTGTGACACGTGAGAAATTTTATGTTGTTGCTTTCGTGGTATGGGAATTTAAAACAATCTTGGAATACAGAGTCAATCCTAGAATACAAATGAAGTAAACATTATTTGGCAGGAGGCACCAATTAAAAAGGAGGATGGGGGAGAATAGGACTAGTTGTTTTAGTGCTGAAATCCTTTGAAAGGTCTCATACCCACAGGCCCCCATGGCCAGGTGAGGTATGTCAGTGAGGAGACTGGGAGGGGGGCTGGTGGGCTTGGGTGGGGGCTGGCCTCATGGACTCTTGGAGCAGCCTCACCTCAGCTGTAGCCAATTGTTGCCATGCGGAGTGTGGACCCATCTGCCAGAGGTTTGGATATTTTTTAAGTGAAAGCAGAAATCCAAAATTTTATGTGAAATCACCCAAGGTCTACAAGTTGGCAACCTATTCGATTTTTTTTTTTTAACACTGCTAGGGCCAAACACAGCAAATCTGTAGGCCAGACTCAGCTCATGGGCCTCTGCTGTGAACACTCTGCAGCCGTGTGGCTCCCCCACCCCCAGAGCCTGGGTGTCTGTGGCCAGGAAAAGGGCACGCTGATTTTTGTTGTGGGCTGGTGTGCGGGGTGGGGTGATACCAGATGGACCGTATCTACGCAGTCTCCAGCTTGCAATCTCTAACCTGACCTCTCGCATTCCTGTGGGACTCCTCATGCCTGAGGCTACCATGTGGAGGGCAAAGGAGGAAGGAGGAGGCAATGGCATGGACTCTGGGACCACTGTGGACTCACCCTCGACCAAAAAGAAGCAATTACCATGGGAATGTGGCTAGAACTGGAATCACGAGCATTTCTGCCCATTACTCATGAGGATGTAGTATTTTTCAAGTGGCGCCTTGAAAAAGAGAAGCATTGAAACCAGGTGCAAGGAATTGGGTTGTAGAGAGAATGAGACATGTTAAAGGAGATGGCTGCCTGTGGAGGACCATGAGGAAGTGAAGAACTCTCTGGGTGCACTGGATCCCTCAGCCTGAGGCTGGACATTCCAGCCCACTGAGCTGTATATGAGCAGAGGCCCAGGTCTGCCTGTACGGGGTTGGAGACTGTTGTAGCACTCACGTTCTGACCTAGAGAATTAAGGGTCTCACTACTGTCCCCTAAACCCAAATATATTTTCTGCCTTAATGTCGTGAGTCATATTATCCACTCGACAGGTGTCATTCGAATGACTACCCTCCAGTGGATATCGCTGTTGGTGTTGTCAGAACACCTCAGACACCATCAGTGATTATTTGTTAATTTGCTTAGTAAAGATGAGTTCATCTACCTTTTGCATCTACTTTGTATTTCCATATATTAAAAATCACACCAATATTAACCCCTTGTTGGATGTGTGATGTGCAGATATCTTCTCCCATTCATTAAGAGGGCTTTTCATTTTGATGACAGTTTATTTTGCTGTGCAGCATCTTTTCGGTTTGATAGTTTTCCTGTTTGTTTGTTTTTGCTTCTATTTCCTTTTGCTTTTGGAGTTGAGTCCCCAAAGACATCTCTAAGGTTAATGTGGTGGAGTATCTCACCTTTTCTCGTCCATGAATTCTGTGGTTTCAGGTCTTACATTCAAGTTTTTTTTTAAAGATTGTATTTATTTGTGCATGCAAGCTGGGGTGCAGGACAGAAGTGTATGGCAGTGAGAGGGTTCACCAGAGACAGAGTGGGGAGCAGAAGAGGCAGATCGACGGAAATACACTGCTGAGGGGAGCAGCGGGTGAGGCAGGAGAGGTCTGCCGCACCATGTGGGAATCTCCCCAGCCAGTCATTGAACTTGCGCTGCAGCTGCTGACAGCTCCACAGCTCTGCGCTTAACCTGTTGCACCACCAGGGAGGCCCCCTTCCATTCAAGTTTTTAATCCAGCTTTGAGTTAATTTTTGTGTATGGTGTGAGATACACAGTGGTCTGGTTTCATTCCTGTAATCATGTAACTGTGCAGTTTTCCCAACACCATTTGTTGAAGAAACTGTCCTTTCTCCATGGAATGGTTATGGCTCCTTTGTCACAGTTAGATACCCATATACACATGGGTTTATTTGTAAAGAGCTCATACAACAACAAAAACAACCTGATTAAAAAATGAACATAGGATCTGAGTAGACTTTTCTGCAAAGAAGAAATACAGATAGATGGTCAATGGGCATATGAAAAGGTGTCCATCATCTCTTATGTTGAGAAATGCAAATCGATATAACAATGAGATATTATACCTCACACATGTGATAATGGCTATTCATTCCAAAAGACAAGAAACAACAAGTGATGGAGTGAGTATGGAGAGAAGACAACTTCGTACACTACTTCTGGGAATGTAAATATCTGTATCATATGGAAAGCAGAAGGGAGATCCTATCAATAAATTAAGAAAGAAATTCCACATTATCTGGTAGTCCCACATTATCTGGTAATCCCACTTCCGTATACTCAATCAAAGAATATGAAACCACTAACCCCAAAAGATATATTCATCCCTTGTTCACTGCAGTATTATTTGTAATAGCCAAGAGTTGGAAACTTTGCCTATCCACAGATGACTGGATCAAAAAGATGTGGTATATATATATACAATGGAATACTACTCAGCTATGAACAAAAAGATGACATACCACCATTTGCAACAAGGATGAACCTAGAGTGTGTTATATTTAGTGAAGTAAGTTAGATTGAGAAAGACAAACACCCGATGATTTCACTCATATGTGGTACATAAATAAAGAAATAAAACAAATGAGTGATCTAAATAAAACAAAAATAAACTTTTTTGACTCTAAGACCAAATTACTGGTTACCAGAAGGGAAACAATTAGGTAAATAGGGAAACAATTAGGTAAATAGGAAGAAAAGGATTACTTGTATGGTAAATGATGGAATTGAAGTTTTCGTGGTGAACTTCCTGTGTTATATACAGAAGTTGGATTGAAAGGCTGTATACCTGAAGCCTATGTAACATTATAACCCAATGTTACCTCAATAAAAAAATTTAAAAAGATCCAGTTGATCCTCAGCTTTGATGCATGCTTTTCTGCTTCATCTTCCTGTGTTTCCATGTTTCTGGGGATACCCCTACCTGACACCCAGCATCATCTTTGTGTTCACCAAGACCATGGAGTAGAGTCTGCAAATCAACAGTTCTTTGTGGCAGAGATTTATGGAAAGGAAATTGGATTGGAAGAAAGTCTATTAACTAACAAGCTGGAATTCAAAGTCTGGATTGTCTCAGAATCTACAAGTACAGGAGGAAAATTATGTTGAATAATTTGCAAGTATGAGTGTGCATGCTCTTCTCTGAAAAAATTTGTGTGGATTAGAGGAAAAGGGATATTTTTGAACCAAGCAATTTGCTTAAGAACCCATTTCTAAAGTTGTGTAAATTACAGATTTTCTGGAGTTATATGCACATATATTTTAAAAATACAAATTGATTTTATTTTAAACCTTACTGTGATTTCAGAACTTTTGGCATTCTAAGTAAGAACATCTCACTTGAACATGACAGTAACATCCTAATCCTTTCTTGGATCAACTTTGTATATATTATAGTCCAAAAAGATGGAAAAATGGTATATGGATGTGGGAATGGAAGGAGTGACGGGTTGAGGTGTGAGGTGGCAAATGAATTCCCTGCTTTTTTTTGTAATTATACTATTGGTGTGGCTTTAAAAATAAAATCTCAGAATGAGAAAGGGATGCCTTTGGTGTGTTTCCTTTTTAAAAGAAATGGTATTTGTAAACTTTTGCTCTTCTAGCCATCAGTAAGTCCATTTCCATCAGCCTGGAATTTTTTTTCACTTCCCAGTAAAGTATTCCTCGCTTGCCCCTTAATTAGAGAAACATGAATTATTTCACATATTTCGGTTTGAAGTAGCTAAGAGAGGTTTTACAATCAGAAAGACAGGTTATGGGAAATGGAATCTTCTTTCATTATCTGAGAGTTGGCTCTGTGCAGAGAAGTGCGCGGCAAGGCAGTGCCAAGAGATCAATATTTCTGTTCTCGACGTCTGCAGGTGCCACTGCCACCTCAGATAGTGATGATGATAAGTGATGGGAAAATGAACTGGGAGGCAATGTATCTTTCTTGACAGCTTTAAAGAATTGCCACTGGCAGCCCTGAGGCAAGCGCTGACAGAGGACATTCTGGCGCCTGCGCAGGTCATTCTGGCACCGTGGGGAAAGCTGTTAGAAAGAAGCAAGGGGCAGTGCAGTGACTGTGGTTTAAATCTGGCATTGGAAGTAGAATCTCTTTTTTTCTCGAGGGGTGAACTGGAGGTGGTGCTACAAATTCTGAACTCTCCGCTACTGTTAGTGAGCTGGCATCTGTCCTGTACATGTGTTACTCTGCGGAGAGCCGGTAATCATTGCTGCAGGCCCGGCATCCACAGAGGTGCCCACAGTAAACATTTGAATCTGGTTTTTCTAAGATTGCAAGGCTCACTCCCCATACCTCTTCTGCAAGCCCGTGTTTTCCCTTGGGGTGTAGTAAATGCTAAAGTGTAGGCTGGGTCCAGGCTTACATTACTCAAGTCTCCTGACCCCAGCTCCTGCTTCAGCAATGACAAACAGGCCTGTGAGGTGAATCAAAGGCCTGTGGATGCTCGTTGGGGAGCCTGGAGAAGCTGCCCCTTGTGCTTCTAGAAAGCCAGGCCAGGGACATTCCCAGCATGGACATGTACTTCAAGATGGCACTCGCACCAGTTACCTTTCTCATTTTGTTTGTTGAAAGAGAGTTTTGGTTTTAAAACAGCTAACCTTTATCTTCTTTTCTGCTTCTGTCTTGTCCAGGAATTTATAAGTATTTGACCTTACTCAAAATGTGCAAAGAAGAATAATGGAAGCCCCTGAATACCTCGATTTGGATGAAATTGACTTCAGTGATGACATATCTGTGAGTATCACTTGCATTCGATGCTTTGGGAAGCTGTGGCTTTACCTGCAGGCGCTGCCATCTCTCTGATAGTCTGTATCCTAAACCCTTGCAAACACATTGATAGTAGAGATCCTATGTGGCTGGTCCAAGTAGTCTTGGGTCTCCTGGACCGAGAAACAGATCTCCCTTAATTATATGTGAGCTGTGCATCTTGTCAACAGCTTCTTTTATTGTCAAAATTATTCACTGAACCAGCTTCCAAAGGGCCTGCACACAGGAAGCACCCTCACAGAGACTTCTGCATACAGTCAACCCTTCAATGTTAATTTCCTCCTACGTAAGTGGCTACGCCATAGCCAGCTTTCTCTTGCGTTCACAAGGACGCAGACTGAATGACGGCCAAGTTATCACTGATGAACAATGAGAGGAAGCCTTCCAGGGCCTGCAGGTATCAAAGCACAGATCAGAGCTTAGTGGGAATACTGAAGAATAGTCACACCTTGATAAGGACTGACCCAGCTAGTCCCTGAAGCCCTGCTTTATCCTGAGCTGAGGAGTGTCGGTATTTCCCACCACAAGCCCCACGCACTGCCTGCTGCCTGCAGGTGGTTAACAGAGCTGCTCTGAATGGATCTTTTCCATGCACCTGCCTCAGAGCCATCTGTGACTGATCCCAGACCACACATCAAGTCTTGCCACAGAGGCCAAGGTGTGGACCTTTCATGCTCCCCAGCCCAACTAGGCTCACTCTCAGAGTGTGTGAGGAGCTTACCACTGTGTGTGCCCTTTAAATTTACCAGCCCTTGGGGCCGGCCATTTTCTGTGCCACCGCATGAATGGTAGAAGCATTCAATAAAACACACACAACTCCTGAACTACTGGATATTAAAAAAACTGTAATATCTCTCATAAAACACCTTACACTTTCACCAAAACAATGTGTAAAGCTTCTAGACTGTGAACGATCAAAGAAATAGCTCCTAATAGTTCCAAATAAATCCACCGTGGCGTGAAAAACTGGAGACTAGATGAACACATATTAATACGTGAGCGGCCACCTGATACTGGTGACAAAAACACGTACTAATATGTGAGCGGACCACAAAGTGTTACTGTTTCTGATGTTTTCCTAAAAATTCATAAAACTTTCCTTCCCAGGACCTCCAAGTTGCCAATTTCTGACCTTACTTATTTTCATAGATCTCTCAGGGCCTAGAGCTTTGGGTCACCACTAGAAACTGTCTCAGAAAGATAAGCTGACTTGAACATGCCTCTGGCAAGGGTGTTATTCCTTCCCTTTACTCCTCCTTTGAAGTAAAATTTGCATACAGTATGCAAGACTTGGATTACTGGGCTGAATTTGATGAATCTTCTACTTTATACAAGTTTGGATGAATCTATGTAGCCAAAAAAATGTGAATTCAGCCTTTCCCTATTTCCACTTCCAGACAATTTGTATTAATCCGTGTTAAGAATAATGGGAAGCGAGTTTCTTCCTTCCTGTGATAGCTTCCTGTTTTTCTTTTTAAATTGCTTTAAAAGGTTAGAACATCATTCTTTTGTACAAACCCCACTGGAGGTATATAGAGCTGAGGGGGATGGGAAGTAAAGATCTGTTACAGGGCAGGAGGAGGGGTACCCCATTGCCCCCAAACCTGCCTGCTCTAAGTGGGTTCTGCCATCCTTCGCATCAAGACAAAACATATTCTAGTGCACAACATCTTTCATGGAAAGGAACTTTGATATAATTAGTGTGCAATCAAGAGAAGAGAAAGAATAGATAAAACAGTTTCCATGTGAAACACCCGAAGCCACCCATCCCCTCCTGGGTAAAGGCCCAGCCACACACGGTTGGGCCAAAGCAGGGTCACTGAGGCCTGAAAGCTTGACAAAGGCCAAGGCACCTCCTGGTGGGGACCCATCGGAAAGGGACGAGAGGGGGACGAGAGGGATGAAAGGAGCAAAATCAAATCAAAATAAAGGTGGTCGTGGTCAACCTCCCCACAAGTCTCTCAGCCACATCTGGTTCAAGTGTCTCCTTCTGTGTCCCCCAAGTCTTTGGTTCAAGTCCAAAGCTGAAGAGCAAGTGCAGCTTCTTCACGTGTCTCTGCTCCATGTGCTCCTCCTGGTCTCCTAGTCCCCTTTCCTTCCTTCTCCCCGTCTTCTCTCACTTCTCCTCTCTGCTCAGCTCCACCCTCCCTTAGGGTGAGGCAGAGAACCTGGAACCTCCTCTTTCCTTAGGGATTACCCTGCTATAGACCAAATAAATTATGGGGAGGTATGTGTAGGGTGTGTGGGGAAGTGTGTTAGGATGGAAGGTGTTCTAGAAGAAAAAATGTTTTGTAATTAGAAGTTCGGAAACAGTTCCCTGTGCTTTGATGGTTAAGTTGCATTTTAAGGGTGTCAACTTGGAAGGCCAGTTGGGCTCCTACTTATTCTAATCTTCGCTGACCGGTGCCCATTCACTTCACCACTCTGAGATAACTTACTAACTTTTAATATTGCTTTGAGGATTGAGTGAAATAATAATATATGTGAATCACTTAGCTTGGCACAGAGTAAGTTGCTCTTAAAAATGGTAGCCGTTGTTACTATTTCAGTGAATAATGCAATAATATTTATATGACCGATGGTGAAGAAAAAACTCCAGGGAAAAGGCCAGGCATCATGTCAAGTCTTTTTTTTTTTTTTAAGTACAATAGCACAGTTGTATTTACAGAAGAATCATCTGGCAGCAGCCCATAATTTTGATGAATTAGGAGTCTCCACTTGAAAGATAATAAAATATCTTATGCAATAACTGAAACTGTTTAGCAAATTGGGATGTGAGGTTATGCAATAGTGGAGCTTCTAGAACTTGACCATTCTGAAACATCAAGATAGCCATTTGTAATTGTGTAACCTTAGCCTTACCCCCGGAACTTTATTTCAATTATTTGGATTTTTAACCTGCATTTAAACTTAAATCAGAAAAGTGGACTTGCATAGAATTGCTGAACCCATAATAACAGCTAACATTTATTGAGCAATTTTTTATGGAATTGGCATTATCCAGTTTATTCCTTTAAATTATCCTATGAAGAAGGAAATTTCCTCACTTTACAGTTGAGGAAACTGAGGTACGGAGATGTGACATCACTTGTCCACTGTGTCCACTTGTCGAGGGTCATCCAGCTGGATGGGATCACATTGTCTCTAGAAAAGCCATCCTTTAGCTGCAACATGTGACTGCCTCCCAAGATTAATATGATCTGTGGCGGGAGTCCTTACCTGGGTCAGCTTCACCCTCTCGGTGGATATCTGTCAATACCTAGAGACACTTTTTTTTTAAAAGATTTATTTATTTATGCATACAAGCTGGGGTGCAGGCCGGAAGAGAGGGTTCATCAGAGACAGAGTGGGGAGCAGAGCAGGCAGACAGACTGCTGAGGGGAGCAGCGGGTGAGGCAGGAGAGGTCTGCTGCGCCATGTGGGAATCTCCCTGGCCGGGCATCGAACTCGCACTGCAGTTGCCAACAGCTCCACAGCACTACGCTTAACCCGTTGCGCCACCAGGGAGGCCTGACCTAGAGACCCTTTTATTGTCCTAACTGAGAAGATGCTTTTGGCATCTAGTGGGTCCAAATGAGGGATGCTTCTAAGTATTCTATGATACAAAGGAAATCCCCTACGCACTGAACACTCTAGCTGAAAATTTTGGTAGTACTCTGGTCTATTTTAATCCACTTGAAACTAAAGAAGCTGTCCCTTGACTAGGAACCTCTATAATGTGGTAAATTATTTTATAATAGTTCAATCTGATCTAAGTTCAGAACTTAAAACATGCCAGAAACTGTATTGTTCTTACAGGATGACTTCATGGGGAAAGCATGGAGATAACCTCTTAAATATTAAAATGACTGTTCTCAACTTATTTAAGTAAACTAGGAGTCATAAATGTTACAGCTGCCTTAAGAGCTAAATGGAGACTGTGCAGATGCTAACCCTGGAAAGAAGATGTGTTCAATTTGCTAATTCATTGCAAGAAGAAGGAATGGAGTCTCCCAGAAATATGCCTATAGCTTTAGGTTTCTGTAAACATCCAGCTCTGACAGCCCTTAAGCCTCTCTCCTGGTTAAGTGTTGGGGGAGGAGCAGGGAGAAAATGCACATTACACTTATGTTTACAAAAACAATGTCCAAGTTTAAAACTCCTCTTCTTACTCTCGGGTCAGAGCCCTAGCTTGGTAGTCTAGCCTTTTGTTTCATGGTTTTCCCTCTGGCTATGTGCCTACTTCTTGTTTTAATTAAAACACAAGCTGTATATCGGTACCAAAAAGCAACTTTGTCTTTTTTGCCTTTACCTAATGAGACAAAACACAGAAGGCAATGCAATTATTTTGAAGTTTCCCAGACTCAAAATAATGCTCATCCTTTGCAGAATGCAGACTTGAAACTATATATTCTTGTCACCCTGCCTTCCAGAAGGGCAGGAGATTGTGTAATGCTGCAGGTCTGCAAGGGAGAGATGACAACACAGCACACAGAGGTGCAGGCTAGGGCTCGTGTGTCCCTGAATTTGGGCTAACAGATCTCTCTCTCTCTTCCTGTGGAAATCAGATTCCCCAGCTTGAAAAGGAAAATGCCCTGGAATATTATTTTACCAAAAGGTAAAAGAAATAAGAGAGGATGTGCTTATTTTACCCAAAAGCCAATTTGCTCAGAAATAACAAATAAATTATAATTTTCTCAAAAGTAGCATTATATACAATACTGAATGCAGCAGAGGCCAGGAACCAGTGTTCCAAACAGAGGCTGTCCCTTGTAGCCATGTCCTTCACTGAGCCCGAACACCAATTCTCTTGTTGAGGCCTTGCCTCAACTCTGTAAAACAGGTCTTGTTTTAATCCTCTTTGGCAGATGAAAAAATTGAGAGCAAGGTTGTATGGCTTTCACAAGGTTACAGATTAATAAATGGCTTGGTCAGAATTTGCATGCAGAACTGTTTAGCCACTTTATTCTTCCCCTTCTGAGCAACTTGGTTGAGTAGAAGAATCTCTGGTCCAGTCACTCTTCCCAGTCAATAGGCACCTCAGCAATGCCAAATACCTTTTTAGAATAAAAGAAAGCTCTTGTGTATGTATATGACGCACACGTACAACATACATGTCCATGTGTGCAACACATGTGCAAACATAGCACACATACACATGTATATGACTCACATATTTACCTAGCACATGCATACATGCTCAAAATTACACATAATGCACATGTCATGCAGTGTATATAACATGCATAATGTACGTGCAAGCACATAACTTTATTATGTATAAATATCTGTACATCTATGTATGTATATCATGTATAGATATCTATACCTTTTTACATATCTATGTAAAAATAAAATAAAACAACTAAAGGGAACTTAGGCAAACCCTTTAAATTTACTGTCATCAGCTTTCCCATTTGTAAGATAAGATGGCAATGATCCTCTTTGCCTAATGCCCTGATTGTATGGAGAAAACAAAAAATTGGTATGTGAATATATATAGGCATATATATGTAATCACATATCCACATGGTTGTGTATACACAACACACACGTGTATGTAGACACAATCCATACCTATATATATACACACAGGTAAACACACAAGCAGAGGTGAGTGAAATAACATGTCCTCTACACAGGAATTGTTGCTTTATCATTCTGACTGCCCTTTGGTGAACCTTGACAATTATTGGCAATTACGCCACCTGTTTTTTGTGACAGTTCAGTGAGATCAAGGTAAATAAGTGTGCTTCCATTTTACTGTCCCCTGTGACCCACCGGCGACCCAGAGCAATGACGCAGAATTTGGTGGATTCATTTTCCTAAGGTGCTTGCATCGCTGGAAGAATAGATTCTTGTGGTGAACAATCTCTTTTAATGAGAGCTCGCATTTCCATTCTCCTGATGGGGCAGACTGTCACTGAAACACAAAGCACCCCTCTGTTTTGTGTCACCACTTCTCTCGTTCACTGACACATCGCAGATTTCCTTTCATGCGACCCAGGGCCAAGTCACAGCAGTGGCGCCCTTGAGCAAGGCAATGGAGGCCACGTCAAGTGGACGCAGGCTGTGTGTCGAGGCGGATAAAGCACACAACGTTTGCCCTGACTGCAGGTCTGAAAATGCATAGGGAGATATTTAAGGTATTAAGATATTTAAGATATTACATTAAGATATTTAAGATATTACAAAGCACCTGGCTTTCCCCTCCTCTCTAGCAAGGGACCTACCCGAGTAAGATCCTTTCTGCTTTCTTCTGCACCACCTTTCAGGGGCCTCGGGCTGCCTCAGTCCCTCTGCACAGTCTGGTCTTTCCACTCTGCCCTTCCCAGCAGGCACCTGCTCGTATATTAACGTTTCGTAGTGTTTGACAGTGTAGTCTAGCTTCAGCAGCTGCTCAAAAACCTCCCATGATGTTCCGATATCTCCTGTCATGTGTGTTATCTTGTTTTCTTAACATTTGCCAGGAAAGGAATTAGGACTAATCTGATCCAGATAGGATAAATTGTATGTTCACATCCCATACTAGTGTTCAAGTCCAGGGCTAAAACCCAGGTTTCTGGACTTCAGATCTTGGACTGGACACCTCTTCCTGAGAAGGTAGAGAGTCAGCTTATGGATAGAGTGTTTCCAAGAATGAGCAGCTGTTAGATCTTTTATTTGTTCTTCGCTTACTCTGCAGATAGCCCTGGAAGTTCTTGCCTGACAGAGCATTTATTAGATTGGCAATGCAGGTTTCTTACACAAGCGATTAAACTTTTGTGCATAATGAGATTTTATGCAGTCCACTCAATCAGCATTTATTAAATGCTTACGGTGTGTGCCAAGCATGGTTCCAGTCTTGGGGTGAATGACACAGACTTAGTATCTGCTTCCGCAAGGTTTATACCCGATAATAACAATCAAGTGTATTTTGAAATGTCAGGTTAACTTCATAGTAGGTCATATTCAACTACATGTCAAACACCACTTTTGACAGTCAGTCTTTATATTTTTGTTGGTGATTGCTTTATTGGCTCACAATTAAAATTTGACCATCATTCAAGTTAAACAAGGTTTATGACCAGCTATCTGCCCTACTACAGGACAGATTGCTTTTGTAATTTGTTTTTTTTTTTCCTTTTATGTGGTATTTTTTATTGACATTGGATGTGCATTGAATTCTAAGAGAAAATTATGGAAGTCCTTATAATGTTGGATAAGTAAATTTTGGTTTTTTGTGTGTGTCTTAGAGTGACTTTATTTAATTCATATATAGATAGATAGATAGATAGATAGATAGATAGATAGATAGATAGATAGATATTTATTTATTTACATCATTGTTCATTTTGTACAATGTATGCTTTCTCCTCTCAGGTATAGTCCCTGTAAAATTCCCACCACCAATTTACCCGTGAATCATCACCAGAGACATTCTGCAAGGGAGGGGAAGGCAGAAGGATATTTGTAATTTTTGCCTCCATAGTTATCATTTCCTTGGCTTCATTTTTAATGCTTGTCTTTGATGCTTTTCAGTGTAAATAATATTAATAATAGCTAGCATTTATGGAACACATTTGTATCAGACACTGTCCCCTGTGCTACACATTATTAGCTCATTATTGTTAGAGCCACACTGCCGTAGATGCCAGGATTACCTGTCTTACAGATGAAGTACAAAGGTTAAGGAGCTAAGATTAATTAGCTATGAAATGGTGCAGCCAAGATGTAACCTGGAGAGTCTGGCCCTAGAATCTGTGTGTGTAACCACTGCATTACAATGATTTCTGCTGGTCCCCTCGGACACCTCTGGCTGCCCCTGGGTACTGAGTCCTTATCTGTGTCGCTTCTCCTGGTAGAAAGGACTCACTCAGTACTGCTATGTCACTCCCTCTACCAGTGTGGCCCTTCCCCCTTTGCCTGTGCGCACAATAGCTAGAGAGAAGTTCTTGGTGTACTCTTAATAGTGTCCAAAGAGTTACCGAGTTTTCCCTAACAACAACCACCACCAGCAATGTCTTAGCATCAAAGAATTTATTTTTAATTAAAAAGAAACCTTTTGAAAGGTTAAGAAAAAAATGAACAAGAGCAAACATCAAATGCATTTGAAAATAGGATTATTTATGATAATTTTCTTTACTTGAACCAAAATGGTAGAAAGAAATTTAAAGTAGAATGGGGAGGGGGGTGCGGTATTTGAAAATGTAGGTCACCAGGATGTGTGTTGTGTAGAGCTGGTGTTTGAAATGGTGGGAGCAGATAAACCACCTCTAGAGACTTGGAATGTGGGAAGAGAAGAATATTCCAAGGAACCCTGCAGAGTTAGTCTTATGTGATAGGGGGCCTAAGAGGCTTCTATGAAAGAAACTAAAAAGATAGAGGAAAACTAGGGGCACTAATAAAAGGGGGAGGAGGTGTAAAGAATTTAAATAATTTCTTTTTTAAGATTTATTTTTATTTTATTCTTTTTTTTTTTTTGCATACAAGCTGGGGTGCAGGCCAGAGATGTGAGGCGGTGAGAGGGTTCACCAGAGACAGAGTGGGGAGCAGAACAGGCAGATCGACGGAAATACACTGCTGAGGGGAGCAGCGGGCGAGGCAGGAGAGGTCTGCCACGTCATGTGGGAATCTCCCCGGCCAGGTATCGAACTCACGTCACCGTTGCCGACAGCTCCACAGCGCAGCGCTTAACCACTGCGCCACCAGGGAGGCCCAGAATTTAAATAATTTCAAGAAGGGAGTGGTCAGTACAGGGAAATAGATCATTCCAAAGAGAAGGGTGGAAGTGCCCACTGAATTTTCTTGGGAAGACTCACTGGTGGCCTTAACGACAGTGGTCGCTGTGAGACTGGGACGGGAGCTCCGTCATGGTGTCTGGAGGGGTAAGTGCAGAGGTGAGGAAGCCGAGCCAAGACAAGAAGCAGTTCTTTCAAGACCTATGTCTGTGAGTGAACACAAGGCAGGGAGTTCATGGTCAGCTGGGGTGGTTCCGTGTCTAGGTGGTGGGGATGCTTGTTTATTTTTCTAGGGTAGAAAGAAGGGGCAGCCTTGAGAGTGTGGCCAAGGAGGAGAGAAGAGAGGCTAATGGCAGGGCAGGGTGGGAGCTGGGAGGAGACGGGGGAGCAATGGGGCAAGCGGGGTGCCCAGCTCTCTCAGAAGGGGCAGCAGAGGTCAGTCTGACGTGGAGGCCATGAAGTTGGGACACAGTTTCCTGAAAGGGAAACACAGGCCATTCCAAAGGAGATCGAATTTTTGAAAACTACATTTCTGAAACTCTCAGTTCAGTTGTGTATCTTTTCTTTCAACTACCAGCTTTCCTTGTACACACTGTTGTCATTTTATTGTGTGTCTGTTGAGATGTGGGCTCGAATTTTGGAAAGCTGTGTGAGAAATTGTGAATTTCAGGATAGTTGTTTGGATGACTGGCTTAATTGTTTCTTTTGGAAACTTAATGGGACCTCAGTTGTTTAAAAATCTCTCGCTTGAAAAGGTGCTTGGGATTTTAGTTCTTTCGTTTTCTGTGGCTCATTACCGTTTGAGTAATGTCTGCTTGTTCACCCAATTGGCTCCAGTTTTCAGGAGCAAGGGCCAAAGCTTTTCAGTTCTGAACAATATCTAGAGTGGCCAGAGATCCCCACAGTCCACTGTGGAAATCCTGCACTGTTATTAAATCCCGTGCATGTTCAAGCTATTTTGCATGGCAGAATGACAGATCAACTAGCTTAGGCTGGGCTTTGTGCGACTATCTTGTGTTCTATTGACTCTGTCATTTGTGAATTCAGTGTCAGCCCTTGGCCACAGGCTGCTGGATGAGGAGAGGCCAGAGAGAAGCCAAATAGTGTGCCGGGATAGGCTGAATATCCCTCCTTTCCTTTCCAGCTTACCCCCCTCTTCCTGCCACACTAGTTTCCACATCTTGAACTGCTGAGCTTATAATCAAGAGGATTGATGAGGAGGGAAGGGCCGTGGTACACGCATGGGACACAGGTCACAGAAAAAGACAAAGCACTTGACATCATTCTGAAGCTTTCAGATTGGCTACCCCTACATATATGATTATCTGTGCTTATAGATAAGAAAACTGAGCCCCAGAGATAAGAAGTGATTGATTCATCCAGGATCGTGGAGCTAATACATGTCAGAACAGGGTCTTGAATCTAGATTTTCTTTCCACAAAAGTCTAAGGCATCAGCCAGCACTCATACTGTTAATATATTCTTAGCATTTGTTCCTTTAAGTATATGGTGATTACATTGCTAGACTTGTAATTATGACCTTTTATAGGAAGATTAGTGCTATATAAATATTAACTCTCATTATTATTGTTATTAATAGTTCTAAAGTCGTAGACTGCACAGTTCAATCAGTAACTTGTATCCTAAGTGAATAAAATATTGTCCACACCCTCTGGAAGTAGAGAAAGCAATTATGTAAACTTATAGATGAAACATCAGAGCATGGATTCTGTTTTGTTAAAGTATAGAAAGCCATGTTTTGGAACTTGAGCATACATCAGAAACATTGGAGCAGCTTGTCAGTACACAGATCGCTGGGCCCTCCCCTTAGAGTTTCTGAAATGGAACCCAAGCATGTAAATGTCTTAACAAGTTCCTAAAGAACTTTGATGCCACTGGTCTGACACCCCACTTGAAAGCTGGAATTGCTTCCATGTGGGAGGGTCAGAGAAAATAAGGTAGACCTGAGACTCAGACAAAGCTAGAAGAATTAAGAGGAGTTCGCCTAGTGAGATGGCATTCCAGATAGACAAAATAGAGTGCAAAAACACATGGGTAGATAAAAGAGTACATAGGGAAGCCACAAGGAATTTGCTATTGCCACATTCCAAAAAGTGGGCAATGGTGAGATTGAGTCTGAGCTCATGAAGCACTTCATATGCCATGTTAGGTCACATGGTATTGGTCCTCTTATCTTTGCAGAGCCACCGAAAGACTTGAAACAAAGAAGCACCTTTGTCACATTGGCATTTTATAAAGCTAATTAATTCTAACATAAATGTGGAAACTTGGAGAAATTCCCTCTAACTACCTCAAAATGAACAAACTCCTTTGAAAGTCTATTACCTGACGCCCTGGGATTAGTCAGATGTGTCTCTAGCTTGTTATTTCAGTCTAGCTGTATGGGCCACAAATTACTGTGTGCTCTGTATTCCAGAGATACTATCCTTTCCCTCAGGTGCTTGTTGGAGCCAACATCAACACAAAGGAAACAGCAGAGCACAAGGTCAAGTTGTATTTTATCAAGTGCAGATAAGAGAGAGGTCAGTAAGGACTTGCCTGAGAAAGTAGAACACAAGCTCAACTTGAAGAACAGTGGCATTGGTCTGGCCCAAGGACATTATTATAGGCAAGGAGGATTGTGGAGTAAAGGCAGAAGGCAACTAAACTTTGAGCACATGGGGAATTGAAGATGGGGTTAAATGGGTAAACCTTTGGCAGGTACTGTTCTGGACATATGAAGGCAAAGTGGAAAATCTTGGATCAAAAAGACTATTTCTATGATGAATAAATCCTGAAAAATGTTTAGAAAGAGAATAATTTAGGGCAACACAGAGACAGGAAATAGAATGCTTCTCAACCAACTGCAAGCCCCCCCTCCTAGTTTATTACCCAAGAAAAATAGGAATCAAGGGAATAGGATACAAAGATTTGGGTTGGGGCTAAGAAATGGGGATGGTGCATTGGGCTTTGATTCTGATAAGACCAAAATGAGAGTATTTGCCACCCTAGGAGCTGGCCATTGTCCTGTGAATGAGGTGGGCCGGGGAACTGACAGTTCTTATAAAAGGCCATCTGTCCTGTGACCTGGGACGAGGCCTGGGAAGCTTTCCCTTTCAGCTCCCAGATGGTAACTCATACAAGAGGGGCTTTCTGGGTCATTTGCTTAGTCCCAGATCTGCAAATGTGAGAACATTTTGCACGTTGGTTCTGTGAATTGTGTGTCCTCTGCATCCCGTTCACATCGCACCCTCTTTACAGTATTCACCGAAGTTTTATCTTCTATCCAGAGAGCAGTGTTTGTACTTATTGAAACAAATCCAGGCATTGATTTTTTTTATTACATCTTTATAAAGAATGATACATTTGATCACAGTATAGATTAGAATCATTGCGTGTATTCTTATGATAATTTGAAACTTCCATTTTTGGCCAACACATCATCCTTTTTTAGATTATCGTTCCTTTTATTTGCATTACCAGGGGTGGCTCTGACTTTTTCTTCAAAGCCATTCTTCCTAAGGAATTAAAATTAATCCCTTACAAAAGTTCTTTCCGATCTGATCTTGGATAGAGAAGCAAAGTTGGTCGAGGCTGTGGCCCGGGCTAGCCGCGCCGGGAACTCAGCCCCACAGCAACCAGGCAGCCTCTGCTGTTCACATTTAAACCTTATCAAAATAAAGCTTCCTGCTCACTGGGGGCCTTTGAGGTCCTGTAGAAAGAGCTGGTGATTCGCACTTCTGACTTTGGGCGGGAAGTGGCCGTTAGGGTGCATGTGCCTGGAAACACACATAGTGGCTCCCAGTTTAATCAAATATTTATCACTAAGCCCCATGAGCAACCATTGAATTTATCATTAACTCTGTTTAAACACAATCAATCTTAAATTTCCTCTTTCTAAAATTTTGCCTTGGAAGAAAACCAAAAAGGAGAGAGGGTAAGACTTTGCCAAGGGGTGCTTCCTGGGGCAGATGGCAGGCGAAACAAAAGGCCCAATTTTAATTGAATTAGAGACTGTGTAATTATTTAACCTGTACCAGCTGGTCTCAAGAAGCTACCAGATTCTTTAGAGAGCTTGTACTTGGCCAGAAACATAAGGTGCCTGATTAGTAGCAAGAAAAATGCTTTCTGGATCTGTTACCCCCCGACTCCTAAAGAATATAAAGCAAAAAAAAATTCTTAAAGTTAATCTTTGCTTTAAGAGGCAATCATCCCCCCCACTAAGTACGTCAGGAGATTTGCTCAAGCACCTGTACTCTGAGGAATGGCCAACATAAACAGGATGTTATTGCATCAGACAGGTAAGAGTAATTTCTCTAATTAGTCAGTTGAGATTTCATTTCTCACTTGGAAGGACTGGAAATTTAATTTGTTTGTGACGTGCAATTGGCAAGCTGACAATAGCTACAACTGCCTTCTCTCTGTCTTCCCATCCTGATCCTGTGTGGAAAGCACTCTGGGAAGGGGGTGCTCTCAATGCAGACACTCTGCTTCATCTATCAACATCAAGCTAAATAAAGCACCTTCTTATTGACAAATGTGTCCTAATTGCCCTGTCCTTGCCTGTAATGCTAGAATAATACTAATGAGTTACTCATGATCATTCTTCTTTCAGATCAAATTTTTTCTCCTCAAGCCCCCCAATTTTGAAACCGAGAAGTATTTCATAATACATACTCACTGACATCAGACTATTGTTCTTAAAGATACAAAGCAAAATGTTTTTTGGGAGCTGTATTTTATGAATTAAAATATGATTGAAGATAGTACCTGACTTGGCCTTTGGTTAAAGAAAGAGTTCATCTTTTTTTTTTTTTTTTGTTCAAAACACATTGCTCTAGAGAAAGATTGATTGGCATCCAATGGAGTCCCCATAAATCACAGCTATTGATTTTACATTTGTTTTAGCACTTCTGCTTTTATGCCCCTATGTCATAATTTGTTATCCTGATAGCCAGTCCCTCAGTTAGTGCTTGGGAATGAGCCTGCAAGGTGGTTTCCTTCAATTCTAGCTCATCTCTACATGAAACAGATGAGCTTACAAACACGGAACCATGTTTCTCTCACTTCTGTTACATTGCCCTGGTATTTTTCATGATTACAGATGCCGCACAGTAAAATCGGCGGTAAGCCTCAGGGCTCAGGTGTCATCTGACCAGCCTCCACCCAGCCTCTGGTGCCCTGGGTGCTGCGGGCAGCTGAATGCCCTTCCCTTGGCTTTTCATACATATTCACTCTTAGAATTTAGAACTCAGGTAATTTGGCCATCTTCTGAAAATTCTCAAGCTCCGAAAATTCTTCCATCTCCCCCAACCAGCAGAAGTGATGGGAATAGAATGTCTGCTGGTCGCTGCCTCGTTTTTTCTCTGCACATGCATCACGCTCAGAGGCCAAGCGTGGGATGCTCCCAGGTTTCCTTCCAGCCCTTCCAAGTTGTATTTGATCGACTTTCTGGATAGACATGTTGTGCTCAAGCACTGCTTCTTGTATTTCGATTTTCTAGCCAATTTGAGTAAATGCATGCTCTTTTATTAAACGGTTGTTTCACACCCTTTCTCCTTTGGCTTCCCATTCAGTATTCAGTTACATCACTGAAGACCATTCCAGAACTCTGCCGGAGATGTGACACGCAAAATGAAGACAGATCAGGTAGGGTCCCTCCTCCTCTCCCCTCCTCTGCCTGCTGAGAGTTGGGGCTCCCAGAAGTGGCCCTCCTCGCTTGGCGATTGCTCCTGCCTGCTGTTTTCTTTATCTCCTATAGCTTCTCCACTCACCGCCACCCCAATACTCTCTACAAACAGATGTCAGGTCACCCTTCAAAGGCTCACAGGACAGGGAGGCCCTAATGAGCACCGTGTACAAATAAAAGGAGGCGATCATCACAGCAGCCCCAAACCACAGTATATGCAGCAATTTACTGAAAACCCGAGAAACCGTTGGTGACAAAACATAATGATGCAGGCGCCAATGAAAAAATGTTGGATGCATTTACTCCCCATATGGTGAGGATCAGCTTGGGGGATGGTGCTTTGCCTAAGCCTGAAACCCTATCAGGGATGCGACATGATAGAATCTGCAATAAGGCATACTGTAACAGTTAAGATGAAAGTGAAGCTTTGGAGTTTAATAGTGTAAACTAAACAGAGAATTATGACATAGAGATGAAAACCAGCTGGTTGACCTTTTCTCCCGACACTCCACCCCCACTCCTGAGAAAAAAAGTACATTCAGGGTTGTTTTTCCCTCTGCAAATCAAATTAAACCTCTTTTTCTCTCTGCAATGGGCAAAATGAAAATTAAAAAAAAAAAGATAGTGATGGGATTGATACCATGGTATTAAACTATGAAATGATGTTTACTATTTTACTAAGTAATTAGTAACGGCATCGCCATTAACCTTGCCAAACTCCGACTCCCTCTGATAGTAACTGGAGTCTTAAGAACTACGGGTGATGGAAGGCTTAAGATACTCCTCCAGTTATGTGTATCACCTTTAAAAACAAATAGCTGTTCCTTACCTACATAGCTACTAGAATGCTAGGCTTTCTAACTGAGAGGACTCCTGCAAAGCTAATTTACTTTTCTCCTGAACTGTTTGTTTTCTTTTGACATTTTGCTTAGATGAGACAGGGAAAATAATTAGTCTTTCTAGGTTTGTTTATCTCTGTGGTTTTCATGTGAGTGAAAGTAATACTTCGATTTGGGGTCCAAAACATCACAGAAAATAGTTTTAAGTTCCAATGCAATTTTTCATTTACCTTCAATTTTGATTTTTTTTGATGTTTTTATTTCACACACATTCAGACTTCTAGTTGGTTTAACTGAGACTTTGGCCATAGGGCTTATCAGGACCTGTTTCCTCAAGGGGCATCTCTGGCTCAAAGCTGAACCCCTGTTGGCATCAGTGACACAGCCAGCAGACTGCCCTGGACCATCCACTCACTTCAGGTTCAAAAAGACCTGGTTTGGGGTTCAAGTTCAGCCACTTACCAGCTCTACAATTCGGAGCTTATGAATGTCTCTCTGTCAAATAAAAAGGAAATTTGTCCTACCTATGATATCAGTCTGTTGTTGGGATCAAAATTAGTGCTATATCTGAAGGTACTTTGTAAAGAAAAGATTTTCTTTTTTCTTTCGCTGGGTGGTGATGGAGGGGGCAGTGGTAACAATGAAGAAATAATCGTGAGCGCTTCGGTCTACGGGCTCTCGTTAGCACTTTACTGACGTTGACTCAATGAATCTCAAAATCCCTGTGTATCCTTAGGAGTACTGTTAGGAGGAGTCTATTGTGGAATGGGCAACCTGGGGCACAAGCAGAGAAGTTAAGTGTCTTGTCCAAAGTCACACAGCAGTTAAGTTGGGGAGCTAGGATCCCCAGCCCAGGAAGTAGGTGTCTAAAATCTCTCTCCTTACCTGTTACATCTACTTCTCAGGTAGCTGGACTCAGCGGCAATAACTTAGGAGAATACCCTTTTAAACCACCATTTCCCTTCATTGACTCAGAGGAGAATTTCCTCTCTGTTAAATAGCCATTCTTGCTTACCACGTGAAGTGAACTAACTGAAGCCTTTAAAAAGACTTTTTTTCTGGAACTGGTTCCTTCCATTTTCTCCAGCTTTTGTGACTTCCATCCACTTTCACAATAGTTGATGTTAGCATTTCAACTGTAGTTAACAAGTCTAGTTTGAAGTTCAAAAACTTCTAAACTTCACCCAGAGCAAAGACCCAGGGCTCAAGGTGATCAGCAATTATCAGACACATGTGACCATGTCCACCATTGATGGCCCATTTAGAGAGTGGCAGCCCGTGGCTCGTGGTGCCAGAGTGGTCCTAGCACCCAGTGAAAAGGCAGCACGTGGGAAAATCCATCCCTCCAGAGCATTGCTGCCCAGTTATCTGTGGGATCTTTCAAAAGAAATCCCAACACAGTGGCATTCTCACCACCACTTTCTGAAAGAATTGAGGCATTCTCCAAGTTTCCATGGTATTCCAGATGTAGTAGATTCCCTACCCTCACCAGTCTTTCTTGTGTCAGCCACCTGGGGGGAGTTCACTCCAGGAATGCTCAAAAAGTTCCATCTGTGTGGCTGATTTTCAAACAGGTGGCAGCAGAAGACACAGAAGGCTGCAGCTTCTTTTGGAAGGGGCCCCCTCTGGGGAAACTTCCCCAGACCACCTGCCACTTAGAATAGACTCCCCCAGATAAGGACATTTCTCTTTGCCTTTCTAAGACTTGCCAAGCATTTTGTACTTTGTGTGGGTTGTCAAAAGTTAACGTCCATCTTTATGCAAGTCTTTGACCAGATGTTCTTGGGACCATTTATACATTTGTTCCTTCATGCAGCAACTATATGTTAAGTGTGCTCTATCCTAGGCCCTGAGGACACGACAAAGAGCAAGGTGTAGACATAGTCCCTATTTTCAGAGCACTTACCTTCTAGGGGGTGACAGATAGAAGCTGAGCATGTGAATCATGAATAAATAGAGCAGATTGTTTTAGACAGTGATAAGAGGTCACATGAGGGATTGTGATAGAGTAACCTGTAGGAGTTAGGGAGGAAAGAGAGTCGGGGCCTCAGGCAGTGTTAGAATGATCCAGCTGGGTGAAAACCAGCAAAGAGTGTTGAAGGCAGATAAAGTAGCAAATAGCAAGGACAAAGTTCCTGGGCGAGGAATGAGCTGGACATGTGAGAAAGTGAGAGAAAACCAACATAGCCACAGTGTGGCCATCATAGAGAGGATGAGGTCAGGGAGGAGGGCTCTGTAGAGCTTTTTGCCATGGTCTGTGGCGTGAAGACTTATGCTAAGTGCGATGAAGGACATGGCCTGCGCGAGTTGTGTTTTTCTAGAATCCTGTTGGCCTGGAAAGAAGCCTTGATATGTAGAATCATAACTCTTATTAGAAAAAGGGAGCCTAAAAATCACGTAGCCTGGGGGAGGGGATAGGGAGGAGGGAATGAGCACAAATGACAAAATACGAAAAAAAAAAAACCAGAAAATGGGTAAAACATTAACAATTGATAAAGGTGGACAAGGTTACTACATGGCTTTTTGTGTAGTTTTTATTTTTCAACTGGTCTATAAATGTATTTACAAATGAAACTTAAAAAAATTACTTAGTGTTCTAAAAGGCAGGCAATAGTAAACAGATGCATGCAGTCCTCAGCCCATCTGGTCCTGAGGGCCAGCTCCACTGTGGACTCCCAGCTCACCGTGGACTCCCAGTCTACACTTTAGCGCTTCAGTGATGGCAACTCGCGTGCTCATCAGACAGCCCATCCATAAAGGTTCTTTTTTTTTTAATTCAGCCAGTATCAGTGTCCCTTGAATTTCTTCCTTCAATCCTTGTTCTTCCTTTGCAGCCATAGAGAAGGGCTGCCCCTCGTGGGCAGGGGTGCCGCTGAGTGTTTGGAGAGGCAGTCACCCTTGGTCTTGTCTCCGGGTTGAGCTTCCCTTCCCCACCAGTGTGCCCTGTCTGCTCTTGCTCTCTCATGGATTGTGGTGTGGTGGCATCCCTCTGGCTGGCGCCCTCAGAACCAGGTCAGCCCCACAGGTCCACCCCCAGACTGGCCACGTTCCTTTCCTGTCCGCCCATCTCCCTCCTGAGCCCAAACTCACGCCTTTCCTTTCTCCCAGTTTTCCAAGTGTTCTGAGAGCTGCAGAGCTGTCCAAGGAGCCCTGTTGGTGGGCCCCTAGAGGCTCCCCTGTGATGCACAGCCCAGGGCTCACCCCACTTCTTCCCTGGCCCCTGCAGTCTCCAAGTGGCCTGTGGAGACGCCGAGCAGTGCTGGGTGTGAGGCTGGTGGCCTTCCCACACCCTGTGCTCACCAGTGCCCATGGGCCCCCAGCGTGCCTTCCTCTGTGGGTCACGGCGTTGGTTCCCATTGAAATCTCTCTTTTCCCCTGACAGGAATGATATTTTAAACTGATTAAACTACATTAATGCTGAGTGTCAACTTTTTGAAAGCAAAGTGTCGAGAGCCAGGAAGTACTGGAGGTACCGATACCAGAAGGCAGGAGGGACGCGAAGAAGCCCTGGGCCGGAAGGCTGAGAACGCACTTTGCCTGGTTCGGAGCTGCTCAGTACTCTTAAGACTTGAGTTATTTCTGAGGTGCTCAGGTACCAAGCTCAGTGCGGGTCCTCTGTAAGCTTGTTTGTCCTCAAAAGAATCCTGAGCAAGGACCATTTTATGTCCATTTTCCTGATGACAAAAGTGAGGCTAACAGAGGGTAAATGAGTTGCCCAAAGTTCTGGAACTCCCTCATGCACTTGAACCAGGTCTGTTGACATCTGCAGCTTATGACATTTCTGAAGTCGATCCAACTGGGGAGAAATTTTAGTCCAGGAGCCACATGGGGCTGATGGTGAGGTCAAGAGGTAGCAGCAAGGAAGTCGTGTGAAAAATCTGCAGTTATTTGTGATACATTTCCACATATTCCTCCTTAATCCCTGACGCTCATGTAGAAAAGAAGACAAAACAAGACGGGGGGAGTTAACTCTGCTCTATGGTTTTCTCCCAATGAGGAGGGAAATATGTTATGTCAACATATGGTATTCAAATCAAGCATATTCAATTTCATTGACTTCGAGTTTTTAAAAATTAATTGGACATTCAGATGCACATTTGTTTCAATTCATGGTGCTCTAAGTGTCTTGTGATTCCTTCAAATGTGGATCTGCTAAGCTCATTGGATAATTTTCTTAGGAAAGAAGGCAGATGAATATGAACACAGCTTTGTATCTGAGAATGTATAGACACTGAGGTTTGGAAATTCAGCCATGTAACAGAAGAAATGATGCTTAGATGTGCTTGAGACTAGATGCTGAAAGAACTTTTATACCTAAATAATAGAGAATATGGCTGGTAGAACAAGTAAAGGAAAACATACTTTTAAACATGGAAAAGTCTGTTTGGAAGCACTGCACATTTAATGTATTTTTAGTCTCTTTGCATGCAATTTTTGTAACAAACCCTGCCTCTTAGAAATACATAGTTTTCTAAGATTTTCAAAGATTTCAGCTAGCACCAAAAATAACAAATTGACATGAAATTTGGTCCCTCGATGCTGTCATGACATAGTTGATGTGTAGAGTATATAAACCTCTTATTTCCAATTTTATTAAGATTTAGTTATTAAGATTCAATGCTAAGAGCATGGAAGGGAAAGTTGGTATAGCAGTTCATATTGAAAAGCCTGATGACCTCCATGGTGGCCTAGGAGTTAGGTATCAGCTCTCCAGCCTATGATCTGAGTTCCATTCCAGCCAGGGAGCTAACCCACATATGTCACAGCAGACCTCTCCTGTCTCACCCTCTGCGCCCCTCAGCGACATACTTCAGTTAATCTGCCTGTTCTTCTCCCCATTCTGTCTCTGGTGAATCCTCTCACCCCCTGCACCTCTGGCCTACACCCCAGTTTTTCTATGCAAGAAAAAAAACCTGCTGATTCATCCACTTCACATGATGTTGTATAAAATGGGCTCCAAAGGACAGAGAAACATCTCCTCAGATCTGCAAAACATGCACTCTTCCTTCTGATGCAGCAAAAGACTAATGCTTATGACCAATACATCTTTAACTATCATAAAAAGGCACATGGAGTAAAGTATATAGATGAGAATGTTGCTAAAATACTATCTAAAAAAAATAATTGTGTTAAAGGTGAGCTTGTCTTGTTAAAAAAATGGGAAGTGAAAAGCCTAATTACCCTGCCACCAAAACACTAGTGCTGTATGTCTTTCTAGTTTTTTTTTTTTTCCCTGAGGCCAACGTTTCGTGTGATTGCAATCCGAATGGAAGAATGGGTTTTAGCTGTTGTCTTTCTCTACAGCTGCAGAGTAGAGACGGCCACCATTTGGAATGAACCATACAGCTTAATCCATGAAAGTAGAACTGCCCTCTGTCTAAAAAGAGAGGCTCTCTCTGTCTTTAACTCATTAATTCTTCCCTGCTGCTGCTTCTGAGACAAAGAGTATAAGTCTATGTTATGGAAGATGGGAGCAGAGGTGAGCGAATAGTTAAAAATTCAAATATGTCAGAAATAACGTGAGGCCTGAAATAGAGTGGAGCTTCAATACAATGCATTTTTGTCCCATCTCTTCCCTGGAACGTTTATGTAGTCATAACACTAAGTATGATGGCTTCCTGACTTCCTAAAAGGTTAATAGCATGTGGAATTGAAAAAGTCAGGAATGGGTCAGTTTTAGAGGGAGAAACTTGGGGGAAGGGGCTCACTGACTCCTCACCCAGGTTTTGGTTTATTTTTATTGGATTCTAAGAAATATATCTTATTAGGAGAATATATGGATAATAAGAAATCTCTTATTGATAGAAACATGTTCAAAAAAACCTGCAGCGTGGGCTATGAGAAACTGGAAGTCATGAGATAAGCACTTATGGATGGGGGCAAGAACTGAAGCACAGGGACAGGAAAAACTGAGACAGACAGGGTGCCTTGTGCCTTGTGTGGCCTCACACCGACTTCCTTCTCAGATGTCTCAATCCTTTCATGGACAGAAGTGGTTTCCAGTCCCTTCTTCCCAATCTGAGGCAGAACTATGAGTGTATATAAAGGAATGGGGTTTGTTACTAGTTTTGAACCATCATTGCCTCTCCCAGAGCCCCGCACTTCTTGCTGAAAGCATGTCTCTTTTCTTTTGGCTTCCAATGTTAAATAGCTCTGTCTTCTCATTCAAAAATGATCTCTCTTTGTCATCATTTCCCTTGGCTCTGACTCTGTCCTCAAAAAACAAACAAAAAAAAGTCATAAAAGAAACTCAACTAATAGAATCAGAATCCTGAGTCTTGTAATTGGAGACTTCTCAGAGAGAGTGTAGGGTCACCCACAAAAGTCCAGGTGCATGGATGGCAGTGACGCTGGCGCCCTGGCTGCTCAGAGCATGGTCTGAGAGTGGAACCGGCACCCTTGGGTCACTGGGGAGCTTTATAGAAAGACACACACTCAGGCTTGCCCCAGACTCCCAGAGGAAATAGCAGATCTTGCCCCCAAGCTCTTCAGGTGCTTCAATTATACGTATTCAACTTTGAGAAGTTACTGAGCACTCCATGGTCAAAACCAAGCAGTGGTTTCCCACCATGGTTCTCAAGGTTTGCAATCAGAAATGCTCGTCTGTGGAACTCAAGGCTCTGAGGGAACTTCATCTGAAGAGCAAGCTTCCTGGCACTCCTCCTCCGTGACTTTCTGCTGCCAGTCACTCCTCCAGTTCTTTAAATATACAGTGTTCTTTCATGTGGGATGACTTTCCTTTTCTCCTCTCACCTCCAAGATCACTTCCTCAGGGAAGTGACATTTTCCTGTCTCCCTAGGCCACCGCTGCCCAATAGAAATATAAAGCAAACCATTTATGTAACTTAAGATTTTTCTGGTGGCCACACTAAAAGATATCAAGAAACAAATGAGATTAATTTAATGATATCTTTCCTTTAATCCAATAAATAAAAACAGTAGTTTGGACACAGACTACCTGGCATATTTTAAGCCCTTAATAACTACAGGTATCTGGTGTCTATTTTAAACAGTGCCTGCATTATCTCAACACCCCCTCCAACCCACTACATTATTTCCCAGCTCCCTGTATTTTTCCTCCTCTTTAAGTATCGGCTTTGAAAATGGTTAGTAATGTGATACAGACTAATGTCAGTTTTGTCTCATAGAGTAAAATCTCTTTGGGGTAATTTTTTTTCCTTCTGATACATGCCCTGCCTGGCATGGATACTGAGTACGCATCTGAGCGTAGACAGACAAGCGACTGTGAAATGTGAAAGGAAGCCTTACGTCTTTGGGGTTTGTTTGTTTTTTAAATATTTATTTTGCATACAGGAACTGGGGTGTAGGCCAGAGGTCCAGTGGGGAGAGGATTCATCAATTCATACAGACAGAGTGGGGAGCAAATAGGCAGATCTACTGAAATACACTGCTGAGGGGAGCAGCGGGTGAGACAGGAGAGGTCTGCTGCGCCATGTGGGTCAGCTCCCTGGCCGGGATCGAACCCGTGCTGCAGTGGCTGGCAGTAGCTTCATAGTGCTCAGATTTTTGCCCCTTCTTTGGGTTTTGTAGTTGAGAGATGAGACATCTGGTATTGCGCTTCTCTGCAGTGGATTGACACCTTGGTCCTTCAGTCATCTGCTTTTTTATCTACACCATCTGTCTCTTTCTCTTTATGGGGTCATTACCCTTTTCATGTTAACAAGCTTACAAGGGACTGAGGGAAAAATAGAGCACTCTATCTCCTGTCTTCAAAACACGCAAACAATCCACTCCCCAGCAGCTCCCACATAGCTTCTCTCCTCCCCACCCACATTTCTTTTTTTTTTATTGTTATTTATATTTTTTTTACATTGTGTATTCCCCTTGGGTAACCCACCGCCGATTCACCCGTGACCTATCACTATCGTCCCTTGTGCTCTTTTCTCCGCTGTTTTGAGCCCTTATCCTCCCCCTCCCTTGCTGGGTGTCTCGCTCTTGTTTGGTTCCGGTATATTCCGATTATAAGTGAAACCATTCGATATTTTTCTCTTTCTGTCTGGCTCATTTCGTTGAGCATGAACCCTTTTAGTTCCATTCAGGTTGCTGCAAATTGCATGTGTTTATAATTTTTGAATGCTGAGTAGTATTCCATTGTGTATATGTACCACATCTTCTTGATCCAATGATCTATTTTTGGGCATCTGGGTTATTTCCATACCTTAGCTATTGTAAACAGTGCTGCAATAAACATATGCCCACCCACATTTCTAACCAACTTGACTCAAAGAGTTAAGGAAACGTCCATCTCCAACCTCCCATTCACCTGTGACTATCTCCAGTGTGATGTCATCTTTCCAGGGAAGGTCATGACTGCCACACTCACAAGTCCTCAGACACTTTGATGTACTCGACTCCATCGGCCCCCTCTTATTACACTGGTGAACAGTGAGATCGTTATTGACTTAAAAAGGCACATCTGTAGTATCTTGGTGTGCTGAACATGAATATAACCCTGGAAATTTTTTATTAGCTCTCGTTCTGAAGATATTTCATAGAATTCATTTTATATGTTTCACCGTGTACATTTATCCAGTAGGACTGCAACAACATCCTAAATCAGCCTAGAATGATGTAATATTGCATCGCATTGCATAATACCATCATGCACACATCATCCAGAGTTGATTGAATCCTTTTTTGATGCAATGCAATGCTACTGGCCAGGCGGCTGCTGAAGTAGACTGATGTCAGCATTGCTCTTAGAAAGCCCTGTCGAAAAGGTTGAGCATTGAAAATATTTCAGACTTTGTGATGGACAGTTTAAGCTACTGTTCCATAGAACTGTTATGATTTTATCCATTTAGGCACAATGCAGAACAGTAATGCCTTCAAAGTGCGTTAATAGCGTCGACAATTTCTGCTCTATTTGTGGGGAAGTGACATTTGCCAACCAGAAGAAAAGTATCACTTCTCAAGTGAAGAAGGCTTATCATCTTGACTTCGGATGCAAGGTTGGTGACCAAGACAAGCCTTGGGCTCCACATATATGCTGTGCTACATGTACAACACAGCTTTCACAGTGGTGAAATGGCAAAAGACCATCAATGCCATTTGCAACCACATAAAACACTGTTCCTTCTGCTTGGTTCCTCCTCTTTCTGGCGGAGTAACAAAGCAAAAGAAGTCGAGAATGGTCTACCCAAACATTCCATCTGCATTGAGACCAGTTCCACATGGTGAGGGATTTCCTATTCCAGAACCTCCAGCAGAATACTCTCTTGATTCATCTGATAAGGATAAGGGTGAGCCGACCTGTTCTTCTCTTCCATCAGCATGCAGTGATCCAGATTTTCACTGTGGTGCATCATCAACCCCACACAGACTAACCCAGGAAGAACTCAGTAACCTGGTTCGTGATTTGAACTTATCCAAGAACAAGGCAGAATTGCTAGGATCAAGACTATGGAATCTTCAGGAAGAAGATGTCACAATTCCTTTCTATCGAAAGCGCCACCAGCACTTGGAGCCTTTCTTCAGAAAGGAAAGTACTCTGGGATTCTGTTCCGATATTGGGGGCCTCATGAATGCCTTAGAAATCACTCATGACCCACAATAATGGAGACTATATCTAGACTCTTTGAAACTGAGTCTTAAGGCTGTGCTTTTCCACAATGGAAACCGTCTTCCATCTATTTTATTCCTGAACAGCTGTACAAGAGACAAGCAAAGAAATCTAAGAAGTAGTCTATGACTTGATTTTTTTAAATTAATCTTTTTAAAAAGATTTATTTATTTATGCATACAAGATGGGGTATAGGCCAGAGGCGTGGGGCAGCGAGAGGGTTCACCAGAGACAGAATAGGGAGCAGAACTGGCAGATCGATGGAAATACACTGCTGAGGGGAGCAGTGGGAGAGTCAGGAGAGGTCTGCCGCACCATGTGGGAATCTCCCAGGCTGGGCGTCGAACTTGTGTCGCCACTGCCAACAGCTTCACAGAGCAGTGCTTAACCCATGTGCTGCCACCAGGGAGGCCCCTATGACTTGATTTTTTACAGGTATTAACCTATTGCTACTGGCATGCATTTCATGATGTAAACTTCAATTTATTGCAGATTACAAAAACTAGAGCCAGAGCCAAAATTAGAATTTGACTGTCATATTCGTGTTGTGCACATACAAATTGATAGGCAATGGCTAACTTTAATTCAGTAACATGACTTTTGTAAACATTTGTTGACCAGTGTTATTTGAGACCAGTGGCCACTCCTTTCTGAAAAGTTCTTTCCTGGCCTTGTGACACCAGCTCTCTCTTCATTTCTCTCCTAACACTCCGACATCCTCTTGGTCTCTAATGCAGCTCCTCTCCTCCTCTGTGTGATCTTGAAATAGCCAGGTAGGACTTGAGTATTTTTGCATACAAGCTGGGGTGCAGGTCAGATGCGTGGGGCGGTGAGAGGGTTCACCAGAGACAGAGTGGGGAGCAGAACAGGCAGATGGACGGGAATACACTGTTGAGGGGAGTCGTGGGCGAGGCAGGAGAGGTCTGCTGCGCCATGTGGGAATCTCCCTGGCCTGGCATTGAACTCGCGCTTCAGCCACTGAAAGCGCCACAGCGCTGCGCTTAACCCATTGCGCCACCAGAGAGGCCCAGTGACATTTATCCATTCTTATGGCTTCACTGTCCCCCCTTTAGGCCCCTGGCTTGCAGCCACTGCTCCCTCAGCACGCGAGCCTCTGATTTCATGGCCCACTCAATGTCTCTATCTCAGGGAATTCTAATGCGGAATCCTCACCCCAACATGTTCCTCCTCAGACTTCCCCCTCAGCACTCAGTTTACTGAAACATCCACTCACTGGCTGAAGCTGGAATTCTCTCTCTCCCTTGTGCTCCTCATCAGTCTGTTCCCTTCTCTCCAGTCTCAACAGCCACTAGCTAGGCCAGGCGGCCTTCATGTCCTCTGGGTTACTAGCCATTAAGTTGCCTCACTTCCTTCCTCAGCACTAGCCTAGTGCAGTCCGCATTTCTGCCAAAGTCAGTAGGAGGATATATTTTAAATGGAAAATCAGATCATTGCATTTCTCTGCTAAATGTTCCCCCCTCCCATCCCCAACACTATTTCAGTTAAAATATAAACAAAACCGTTGTGACCATGAAAGCTTCAAGTGGTTGAGCCCTGACGACCTCCCCAACTTCCACTTTGATCCCCTCGCCCTACTTCTCTCTGCCCTAGAATAGGCCAGAGTCTCTCCTGCTGGAAGCATTGGAGCATGCGCTTCCTTCTCCCCAGATCTTCACAAATTGTCTTTTCTGTTTTCTGCTACATCTTCACATGATGACTTTCTTCCCCAGATCTTCGCTTCATGTCACCTTCATCATGTGGCTTGTCGGTTATTCTCTAACCTGGCTCCTCGTTGTTCCATGCAAAGTCCTGTGCATTTTGTTATTTCCTGTTCATCCTACACTTGCTTTACTGTGTGATCCCTCTTCTCTCCCACTGCGCCCCCCCCCCACACCCACAGGTATTTTGTGTAATTTCACTCACCTCTGTACACCTAGAACCAAGTGCACATAAGACGTTCAGCAAATGTCTGTTGAATGAATGTACCTGTACAGTATTTCAGCTTTCTGCCCGTTACTTTAATGCATCTGAACAAGCTTTATATTATTCCTGTACCTCTTGCTTGCATTCAAAAGAGGTTGCCATCTTTAACCAATGGGAGAAAATAGCAAGCCAAAGAAAAAATTCTCAGTGATAAGATGACACGACATTTTGGCTAAGCCACTAAAGATAAACAAATTCTTCCTCTTACCTGCTTCTAGAAAAATTTGTTATTAAAACCCATTTTCCTAACTTTGTGGCCACACAGAAGCATCTGAATCAGTGATTATCAAAACTTAGGCAGAGAGCATAGTTTGGGAATTAAGTTAAAAGGAATTTGAAATGAGTACAACCAGGCCTTGCCACTGTTTTCTAGGATTCCATTGCTTCCATGTGACCCAAATGGAGAAATAGCAAGTTATTTAGGGAAATAAGTTTAGGGAATACATTTAATTTTGTAAGGCGGTCCTGCAGTGTTGTGCAAAGAAAGCTGGAATAGTGGAACTGCAGTGCTAATTGAGCAGTCAATAGCTGTTTAATTTTCTACACAACACTTAAAACTCCCCAGGTTTTTATTGTTCTCAGGGAGGCTGCATAAGAGCTGCCCGGCCATCATCCAGAGTTGTTGTGAAATCCTCTAGTGAAATCATGGATTTGCCTCAGACTCAGAAATGAGGCAAATATTAGCATGCATTAACATAATGTATTAGCAATTTTATTTTTTATTGTATTGTTTTTATTGCTTCACTTTATAGGATTGGTTCGCACTTTCTAGGATTCAGAGCTAGAGGTTCAGGCCTCTTCACATGTCTGTTACCACCACGCACCCACCCCCAAAGCCCCTAGTCCTCCACCACAGCCCCTTGGGCCCCTCCTTGTTTGCCTCTCATCTTCCCCCTCTGTAATAGCAATTTTAAAGTGTTAAATGAGGGAATTTTAGGAAGTTTCCAATGAGACAGTATCACTTTGAGATCATCTTAGACTACCTGCGCCTCTTTTCTCCGTTTGTCAGAGTGCCCGTGAGGTGTATACTGAACTGAGCCAGGAAGAGGGAGGGTGACCTCGCCCTTTATCCCCGGAGGAACTTGTCTGCACTTTGCTGCTTTCAGCTGCACCTGCCCTGGTCTCTCTCACCCTTGTCACTGAGATCGCATGTGGGCGGGCCCAGGAGCCCGCCAAGAGGAAGAGAAAGCTGCAATCCAGCTCCAATTCTTCCTCCCATTTCCCCCTCGAGACCTTCAAATGCGTCCCTCTCAAACCAGGACCAGGTTTCGCAGACACATCACTTTCTCATGGAAAATAGCATTCATTCAACTTTTTGCCAAAAATGCTGTAGGGAAGTGCATATTCAAACTTTTTCCTGTTACTTTTTATTGAGGTCGTGTCATTGAGTTGATGAGACTGTATATGATTTAGGGGTATAGGGTCACACCCCTTTAGATGCACACCAGACCCAGCACCTCCCAGATATATAGTCGGGGCACTTTCTTGTACCCTGAAGAAATACCCCTTTTCTTTCTCTTCTGGATGTCTAAAATCAGATTTCTAATGTGGATGCACAGCTGTCTACTTAGGCATTTTGTGGAACAGTGGATTGTGATGAGCGGCAGCAGAAGGTGGAGGGCAGGAATTTTCTAGACCAGACCCATCTGCCTCACTTCTCTTAGTAAGGAGCAGTAACTTGGTGCTCTTTGTCCCTGACAAGTATCGCTGCTGTAAAACAGCGCCACCTTCAGTTAAAAAGTGTAATTGTTTCTGCACTTTTCCAGAAACCACACAGCCAGCTCTACCCTTTTGTGTTCTTCTCTGCTTGATGGTCTCCTCGCTTTCCTTTGATGTCTCTCTCTCTCTGTATTTCAGCACAGAGAGGGAGAGAAAGGAAAAAAGGAAACCAGCTAAATGGGCCTGGAGTGTATACACGACTTAATCCACTTAGGGGGTTGTGCTAATGTCACCGTGAAGGTCAGCATACTTTCTAGATGGTAGAATAGGTCTGAAACCATGTACTTCCTTCAGACCCACCAGTTGCTATTCTATGTGACCTGTACTTCTGAAGCCCAAAGGTTTAAAGTTGTCAAAATATTGAGTCTGATTTCATGATCAAACATGCCTCTTTCGCGAAGATGTGTCTTTTCTCTCTAGGGAAGTAAGATGGTGAGTATTTCTAGGAGTTTCCACAGAACAAAGTAGTGGCCCAGCTTGAGTACAGAGTTATATGAACAGGACTCATCCATTCTGGGCAGAGCTGGAGGTAATGAGACATGAGTCTGACACTTGCAACAGCTGCTTGGTATCAGTAGCCACTTAAAGTCAAAGTTTAGGAGCAGATCAATGAATCTTTTCTACTAGAATTTTATTGTGTAAATGCCAGTAAATCACTGTTTGATTTTTTTTATAATAATAACGTCCTCTGCACTTCTTCAACCTCATAGTCCTCTTACCAGAGGGCCTGTGGCATTAATGAAAGAAATGAGCGAGCAGCCACATGGGACTGTTCCAGAAATATGCATTTCCTGCACATGTTCTCTCTTTCAAACAGAATGATCCAACACAGTCTCTCCAAATCCAGAGTTTACTCAGCCCTTTGTGGATCAGGTTAGAGTCTATCATCCAGCAAATAGTCCTCACTCACATGCCACACCCTTCTTCCTGTTGTCAGAGAGGGTATAAGTCACCTGTCACCACTTCTTCAGAACCTGAAGTGTTGGCACTACCAGTTTCATTTTGCATGAGATTAAAGAATCTTGTGACTCTAGCATTGATGCTCCTAAGTTTTCTTAGTCTCCCTCCCTTAGGAAATGGAAGGCAATGAATTTTTGGAGAATAGAAATTATATCTTTGAAGATGCAAGAGCAACAGTTCCATGGGTTGTATTGTTATGAACACTTAAAAAAAATGTATAGTTAAAGTTGACCATTTAGTTTCTTATAAAAAATAGAATTAATTGACCTTTTCACAGTAAACAGTAAGAATGCTATTCTATCATAAAGACATACCCCTTATCTTTCTCTTCGTGAAGTCTAAAGTTAATTTTCCAATGTGGATACATAACTCCATATTTGGAAGTAAAATAAATAGACAATTTTGGAGCCAGCATTGACGTTCAGCCTTGAAAATTGGATCCACCGTTGCAATAGCAAACTGTACATTATCTTCCTAAGAAAATACTAATTTATCAGTCTAAGAGCCAAGGAGTTGTCCTGTGTCAGCAATCAGTGTAGCCTCATAATTATAAATTTGTGAGGATCTGTTGAAAGACATGGATCCAGAAGAATTCTAGTGTTTCAAAGTGAGTCACTCAGAGTAAAGAGCCCTGTTATTTGTAGACTTTCCGTAGAGTCATAAAAATTTAGAGGTGGATCAGGTCTTAGCAATCATGTTGTCTAACCCCTTTATTTTGCAGATGAAGAAATCGAGGCTTTTCATGGGGGATATATGAAAATATTTCAATACACACAGCACATCTTCTAAATGGCTAACACATCCCAGAGCTTACTAACACTATCTTTGAAATACTTACCACAGCGTGTGCAAATTGTGGCTAGAATACTCGTGATCAGGCGCGTCTCGATCACTACACTGCATCTTTGGTCTACATGTTCCCTCCTTCTTTCCTTCATCCTCCCTTCCCCTCCTGTTTTTCTCCCTCCTTCCTTTCATTCATCCATTTAAAGGTTTAGCCCCTGAATCCCAATATCTGAGTGATGCTGTGCTAGAGAAAGGGTTGATTATATATGCAAGTAGGTTCCAGAGCAATTGTTGCTCTGGAAGACTATCGAGAGACGGGAAGACAGATGCATGAGCCACTGGTTGCAACAGAACTTTGTCAAGGCTGCACTCTCAGTGTGGGCAAGTATGAGCACGGCCATGAGAAGTACGGAACAGCTATTTCCTGGGAGATGCAGAGCAAGTACCCCAATCAAGTTATACTTGAGAGCAGTCTTGCTGATGGCCCTGTATCTGAGACAGAGAAGGCAGCAGGAAGATGTCCCAGAAGGGAAACTCACCCAAAGGTGGCATCAGTGGATGCAGCACATGGTGTATACCAAAGGAGTGAATTTAGCAATGGAAGTGCAGCAAAAAATTAGTGATGTAGGAATGATGAGATGAGAAGATGGATTAGCAAATGAGTAAAAGAACAGCTATATAGTGTCCTCCAGAATGTAACTGTCTCCTGAAAACCAGGGTTTCCCAAGCCTTAGTGATGCAAGTATTGTTTCTGCAACAAGATTATGTATCTGAGGTGAGGCTGCTTCTATTGGTCTTCCTCTGTTATTGTTGCCTTACCTTTATACCATGTGTACTCTTTATTTAACAGATTTTTCTGAAACCGGCCACTTTTAATCATACTTGATTTTAAGGGAAACATTATGTTAGTGCTATAAATAGAAAACTAGTGTCACTTGCAATAAATTGAGGATCACTTTAAAATGAATGTATTGGGAACAGAACTTTCCTATTGACTTTGCTTCTGAAAATCTCTGAGCCTACAACTGCAGTCTCTATATTTTTAAGGAAGACTGAGTTCTGGGAAGAGTTACTTTTATCATAGAACTGAAACTGAGACTCCTTAAATTTAATCAGGAGGACAGAGGAGAGTTGCAAGATGTGCAGCTGCCTGTCTCCCTCACTCGAGCTGTTCAGCACGCTTCCTATGTCCCATCTCAGATTCTGCAGGGATATGCAATTGACTGGGGCTTGGCAGGGTGGCATTATTTCAGACAGTGTGGGGCCACCTGCAGTTTTTGAGCTAAGAAGTACAAAATCAGCTCTATCTGAAGAGGCACCGCTCAAAGCTGGAAAGAGAAACCCAATGGAAGCAGGAAGAACTTGGCAGAGACTTTGGGATGGTCCCAGGGTGGTCCAGTCAGTGTAGTAGGATGAAGAAAGTAGACCAGATTTGGACCTCCCTGGTGGCGCAGCGGTTAGGCTGGTGGTGGCAGCTACTTGAGTTGGACGCCGGCCAGGGAGATTCCCACATGGTGCGACAGACCTCTCCTGCCTCACCCACTGCTCCCCTCAGCAGTGTGTTTCCGTCGATCTGCCTGTTCTGCTCCCCACTCAGTTTCTGGTGAATCCTCTTGCCGCCCACACCTCTGGTCTGTACCGAGGCTTGTATGCATAAATAAATAAATTCTTAAAAAAAAAAAGAAAATGGACCAGATTTGAGAGGGATTTAGGTCATGATCACTGCAGGACTTGTGGACTTGGTTCCAGAGGGATGAGGGAGGGGCGGGGGGTCAAGGAAAGAGAAAGGTGCCTTGGCAGTGGATTACTCCGGAAACTGCATAAGTGGTCATGTGCTTCAGATCAGGTTTATGAGGACTACATTTAGGGGAGACAGAGTAGAGGGAGAATGTGTGTGTGTGTGTGTGTGTGTGTGTGTGTGTGTGTGTGTGTGTGCGCGCTGAATAAGGAATGAGAGTGGGGAAGGGGAAGAACTAGGCCAAGTGGTGAGGGATGAGTTCCTGGATTGGAGCATGCTGCCTATCACAAATACGTGAACACCCCAGACTCACATAAATGCTTGTTGTATTAATAGCTAAGTGTGGCTAGTCAGCTGGCAATTGAAAATACCTTGCTGGAGATCAGAGGCATTCCAAATGTCAGCTACTTGGGAGAGATCATTGTGGCCTGTGAATCAACCTCATATACATTTCCATTTACCTGTGACCATTTTAGAAAATGTGTGACATAATCAGATAGACAAGTTTAAGGTGTATTAGACATGTTGACTTACATAAGATGTTAAAAATGAATCCAGTCAACTTAAAAGTCATTAACAACCTACTTGTGTAAAGCAATTTGCTGGGCACTTTGAGAGCTATAGGGATCAATTAGACACAGACCCTACTCTCACAGAGCTTAAAAAAACTACAGAGGGCCTCCCTGGTGGCACAACAGGTTAAGTGCAGCGCCATGGAGTTGTCGGCAGCTGCTGCGTGAGTTCAACACCCGGCCAGGGAGATTCCCACATGGCGCAACAGACCTCTCCTGCCGCGCCCGCTGCTCCCCTCAGCAGTGTATTTCAGTTGATCCACCTGTTCTGCTCCCCAATCTGTCTCTGGTGAACCCTCTCACTGCCCCATACCTCTGGCCTGCACCCCAGCTTGTATGCATAAATAAATCTTTTTAAATTAAAAAAAATACAGAGCTAAAGATAAGATAAAATTTTCAGGGATTTGAAGTTTAACTTGGGATGTGTTTATTCATGATTTTGTGAAAACAAATTTAGCCTATTCCTTGTCATGACAATCTGAACACTGTTTCCATATATTGTAAGAAATGTATTGGGGTGTTGGGGTAGAAAAATACTACAGGTGAATTTTCTGCTAGCCTTTTAGAATTAGAAATGAAAATCTTGCTAGTCCTTCCCTGAAAAAACCATTTGCCCAGCTTAGGAGAAGAACTGAATTATATCTTTTGTTTTATATGTAAAATTGCCTTCTTTCTGAGACAGATATGATATATAGTAACATATATTGAAATACTGTGGTAATATATTGGTGCACTCTCATGAAAACCTATTCAATAATCCATTTTTCATGACTAGGATATTTTCCCTAGTAGTCAACACACAGACACAAAGCCTAGATTTCACTCTCAGCCTAAAAAAGTGTCATAGGTTTGATAAGGGGAAGTACACCAACCCTTCTGTTGATGCCCCGTCTTCAATTTCCAGAACCTTCTGTGGGAGAAAAAAAAAAAAAGAAAGTTTTTATAAGACTCAGACAGAATTCATTTCCATAGAGTGTTCTTAACAGCTCCTGTTAGAACAAAACAGCTGGGACACATATGGTATCCATTTCCCTATATCACTTGGAAAAAATTTCACATGTAAATAAAGCCAACATAAAAGAGTAGCCCTTTGAACCCTCGACCTGATACAATACATAAATATATGGCCACAATGCACTCATTGTGTAAGCCTACTAGGTTTTGTGGCTTTAAGTTTTTATTTTTAAAGATTTATTATTTATTTTTGCATACAGGCTGGGGTACAGGCCAGAGGTGTGGGGCGGCAAGAGGGTTCATCAGAGACAGAGTGGGGAGCAAGACAGGCAGATTGACAGAAATACACTGCTGAGGGGAGCAGCGGGCGAGGCAGGAGAGGTCTGCCACGCCATGTGGGAATCTCCCTGGCCCGGTGTCGAACTCATGTCGCCACTGCCGACAGTGCCACAGTGCAGCGCTTAACCGCTGTGCCACGAGGAAGGCCCGGCTTTAAGTTTTTTATCACATCCTGAGATGCACATTTTCAAGAAATTGCAAAGAAGTGAAGATAATTAGCAAAATATGAGCAAATCAACACCTAATAATAAGACAAGGGATAGATATGTATAGATATATTACATATCTATCTATCTGTCTATCTATATTTCCCCACTATAGTTAGAGCTTTTCAGAAAATGAATGGGTAAAATTAAAGGTATATTTACCTTTACAAATTTTATGTCCATGATATCTGTATTTTAAATAAGGTGGTAACCATGTGTTCTTGAAAGGGAGTGAGAAAGGCTTGGCAGAAACTTCTGGCAGACATTAGTTTTTCATTATTTTACATTTTTAGGGGAAAAAAGGACATATAAAGGGTAGGAAAACTCTTAAATGTATAATAGACCAACTGGAATTAGTCTTTGCCTTTACATATTTACATTTCATAATAATTTTTGAAGCTCCACTTCTTATTGGTGATTATCACTCCTCTGAGTTTATTACCAAGACTTTGTCCCCTATGAAATTAAACTGTAAATCCCTCAGATGGAGGCACATTGGATGCTTACAAAGAGGTTTAATGAGTTGTGCAAAATGAGATTCCAAGTCCAATACTAGAATTTGTTAATTGTCTGCTGTGTGCCAAGTACTTTGTACAACCAAGAACCAGAGCCAGTGACGGGACAGAAGCAGCCGCTTAAAAGCACCTAGACACTTACCTTCTAGAATACTCCCCGATAATACCTGTTCCCTACTTCATGGAACCCATAGCTCGTAGCTCGTTGTATTCTTTTAGATTCCAAAAATGCCAGAACTCCTGAGGCCTTGCCACAATGCTCCATTGTGGGGATTGAACCCGCTGATAGTTCTATGGATTTGAACTCAGAACATTCACTTTCAGTCCCCGGCTTGGTTCCAGAACTTCTCAGAATCCTTTCAAAACACACCCTCACTAAAGAAAGAATGACCAGGGGTCTGCATTTAGGGAACTTTCCATAACTCGAATGCCAAGAACTAGTGGTAGGGACGATGGAGGACGTCACAGACATGGGGACACCCCAACTCAAGTTCTTTCACTATCTGTGTCCAGTAGCGGCAAGGAATAGGCACACGCCTGTGCTTTGGGGTTAGATGCTCCCACCTGCTGTCATTTCAGAAGAGGCAAGAGAGGTGGGAGTCCCTACTTGGAAGGCATGTCCTGAAACCTTACTCTTCGAGGGGGACTATGGAAACTACATGGAAGGGAAGTCGGGGTCCATAAATCAGTGGTCTGCCGCCTCCCCAGGGTGCTGGGTCACTTACAGTCCGATCAGGGGAGTGTCCAGAGAGGAAGCAGAGTCGTCATGGTGGAGGCAACTTGTGCCCTCTCTGAGAGGAGGCCGGGTGACCTTTCGTGGGTGGCTCACAGGGGCGGGCAGGGCGCTCAGATGTGTCCTCAGATCTGTTGAGCTCCAGATGTCTCTAGCCGGTTCACTTCCAGACACTTACTCAGATGTCCATCCCATTGCTTTGTCCAGGCACAGATGGAGAAAAAACAAGTCAACAGAGCTCACCCACCCTTTGCAACTTCCTCTGCTTCTGAATTTCTGGGCACGGAGGCAGCCTTGAATTTGAAAGAGCATGTTCTCTAATGACGCATCAGTTGGAGGCCAGAGTTTTGTGAGGTGCCCCTCAGCAGTGACTGCAGACAGGATTCAGTCTGGGGTGGGGTACACTCAGCCCCGGCTTTTCTCCCATGTTCTGTCTACCCCTCACACTTCATTTGCTTCTGTTCTTTCCCTGCTATAACTGATGAATCACCTAGCGAGCCGCCCAATATCCTGCTGTTAGTTTGCCCAATATTAAATAATGTGCCCCTGCTTTATATGGGAATGCTTAAGTTTTTTGGGGGAGGGGTGTGCACACATGCATGTACACATATGTACCCGTGTGCTCACACATCCTGTATTTTTCCTGAATTAGTCTGGACATTCCTTTAACAGAGGATCCTCCCCTCCATTTCTGTTTTTCAGGGCAGTGACACGTATCAAAATACACTGCCAGGTGTGAGGTACAACACGTTGGAGGTGTGAGGTTGTACTCCCCGAATCATACAGTTATGAAAATGACTGACAAATTTAAAAAAAACATTTTTTTAGTACTGTCAGGGAGCTGTAAGTCTCCAGGGAATAGACCTAATAGTCTGTCTGGGTTTCTTCCCTTAGCGCTCTGCTTTGAGCGGTAGTACCACTTCAATTCATTTTGAGCCAGTCGTCCATAACTTTGATTTATCCATCAGTCTTTTCCAATGGTAAGTTTCAACTATGTGTTTTATGACTGGTGTTCTCACAAAGTCATCCCTCACACCCAAGTTAGTTAGCTTCAGTGGACAATGTTGCCTGTGCGGCCGAGATATGGTCAGTGCTTCGGTGTAATTGCCTCCTCTTTTAATTTTTTTGAAAACAGTTTCTGGCTCTAGCTGGAATTGTGGTGTCTCCACACTCATTGCAAATGTCCAGAAGCCCACGGGGATCGCCGATGTGTACAGTAAGTTCCGCCCTGTCAAGCGAGTTTCCCCACTGAAGCATCAGCCAGAGACTCTGGAAAGCAACGAAAGTGATGACCCAAAGAACCAGAAGGTGGACTACCAGAAAGGGGGTGATTCTGACACAGGCCCCCAGCCTGAGGAACTCAGCTCTGGGGAGGGGGAAGGCGGCCCCCAAAGTCAGAGCACCGAACCCAGCACGTTGCTGGGTGAACTGGAACATTATGACCTGGACATGGATGAGATTCTGGATGTGCCTTACATTAAATCCAGCCAGCAACTTGCCTCGCTTACCAAGGTGACTTCAGAAAAAAGAATTTTGGGTTTATGTACAACCATCAATGGCCTTTCAGGCAAAACCTGCTCTCCAGGGAACGCTGAAAACTCCCCGTCCAACATGACACGGTTTTGTGTTCTCTCTCCCGTGAAAAGCCCTCACTTGAGAAAAGCGTCCTCGGTCATCCGAGACCAGCCAAAGCTCTCCACTGAGGAAGGCGAGAGCTCGGCTCCGGTAGTTAAGTGTTGTTCTGTCTATGAGTCTGAAAGCCAGAGTAAGGACTTCCTAAACAAGACCTTCAGCGATGCTCACAGTCGAAAAGTGGAGAAGGCGATGCCAGATTGCCAGCTCAGAGCCTTCCAGCTGCCGCCCTCAGCAACAGAACCCAAAGTGGAAGAGCAGATGGGGGGCATGAACTGGACCAACTCCCAAGGCCCAGAAGAAAGGAGTGAGTATCTGAAAAAGGCAAAAAGCATCTTGAACATCGTTAAAGAAGGACAAATCTCTCTCCTGGTAAGTATGATCGGATTTGCGATACCTGGTACCGTAGGCTCTGGTTGTATGAGCTCTGCTGGTTAGTGACAGAAGGCTGTATATTCCTGTCGGTTCTTAATCTTTACTTGTGGCTTTAGGGAAATGTGACTTTGAGTTTTAAAATCAAAAGTTAGGTTAGTACAGGGAAAGCCAAATACCTATGGAGAAAGTATTATTTCACTTTAACTTTGCATGGATTCACCCAGAATGAGGGCACGGTGTTTAAAACAAAATCAAAGCAAAGAACACCCAGCACTTTCTTCAACTTGAATCTTAATGTCTTTCTTTTTGCTTTTAAATGGTTCCCAGCCCTCTCACTAGTTATTTGTGGGAATGTCAGCTTCTTGCTGATGGTGGACCTGCCAGATAGGTGAACATGGGGTCTTCTGTTTTATCCTTATCATTATTCAGAAACCTTGGATTAGGGTATCTGAATGCATTTGCAGAGAGATGCTTACTCTACAGCTTGATTGCCCTCTGACCCTCATGGGGTTTTTAGTTCCAGCTTGCATGTGTGGGGAGCATGAAGAAGCTTTTCCAAAGACTCTAGACGCAGAGTAACATGATGTAAGAAAAGTCTGTTCTGCTTAGGCTCAGAAATCGCACTCCATCTGCTTGCATTGTTCTTTTCTGGTTTGCAGACTTGGATGAAACAGTAGCAAGGCTGGATTGATACCATAATGTTAATTAAAGTCTCATTCAAGAAAAACATTACATCTTGACAGTGTGAATCTACTTAGGGTAAAACCATGCAAGGATAAGTACAGTGTGCTTGGTTTACAGTCACAAAGCTCCTTGTTTTAATAGGATGATATGACTGAACAATTTTACTGAATATTTGCTTTCTCTTGAAAATGTCTTTTTCAATTCTACCATTTCTTTTTGGCTCATTCCTTTTTTTTGTTCACCCCACGTTTTCCTATTTCCCAAATGATAGCCCCTCTCAATTCATCCAACAGTCTCATCAGCCAGTTCATACTCAGGGGACTAAACTTCAATAGCAGTGAGAAAGCCAAAGGTCACGTCACCTCCAGAGGCCCCCAGGAATGTGTCTGGGCTGAAAGCATCAAGAGGTCCCCATTGGAAGCAGCTAGCAGCGACAGTTACCATGTAGCTTCGCAGTCAAGGCCAGTTGTCTGCAGTTCAGGCGAAGCAGATGGTGGAAACAAGTAGTTCATTCATTCAACAACCCTCGAGCAGGGAATAAAAGACCTGGCCCTCTGGACTGAGCTGTTGAGTGGAGGAGAGACAGGGCTGTAGTGTTTAGAAAGCCAGCCCGCAGACCTAGCCCTCTCGCCAGGTCTCACATGAAGATAAGACTCTTGAGAACTCTTGTTCTAAAGCTCAGTATAACCAAAAAACGTCATGGGAAAACATTAGAATTAATAGCAAGGAATTTGGCCTTATTAGGTCCCCAAAGCTGCCACTAGAGCTTCTGGAAGCTCATCTCTTCTTCTCAGTGTCGAGCGAAGCCCCCAAAGCAGCACATTCTGATTGACTGACGTCACTTTTCTACCCTCACTATTTTGTACAGCCACACCTAGCTGCCGACAATCTGGACAAAATTCATGACGAAAACGGAAACAATCTCTTGCACGTCGCTGCGTCACAGGGACAGGCAGAGTGTCTGCAGCACCTCACTTCCTTGATGGGAGAAGACTGCCTCAGTGAGCGAAATGCAGAGAAGCTGACTCCGGCAGGCCTGGCCATCAAGGTGACTGGTTGGGGGCGGGGCCCTGTGCAGCTAGATGCTGGATTTCTTTTTTTTTTTTTTAAGAATCATAGTGAGCTAAAGTGTCGGAATGGAGAGTCACATACCATGCATATGAACATACTACATTGAAGACACTAATCACTGTAGTCACTCACTGCTTTGAGCTTTGAGACTGCATTCAGTTTATTGTGCAGTGAGGTAAATGTCCAATCAGCTGATATATTACAGTTTTGAGAACTATTGCTATTCATGGTGACTGTGATTTGGATTCTTAACCACTCCTGGATCTACCCCAGACTTTCCTTTTTTCCTAATGTGAGTATAAAGAGCAAGACAGATGAGGAAAGGGTGCATGTTTAAGGGATGCTAGCACTCAGGAGTATTTCAGGTAATAAAGCGGGCTTTTAGGGGATCCCATCTGAAGTTTAAATGTCTTCAGGAGCAGGAGTTGTCTGGAATGTTATGACTGAGTGTGAGTTTACCTCTTGCATCATGTTGACTGGGACTGAGTTAAAACGTAGACGCTGTGATACAGGAAACTGTGGCCTGTTACAGCACTGCTGTGAGCGCCTCTGCAAAATATAACACAGCACTAGAAAGGTCATGGTTAAACTAAATTTAAGTTTATGGTCTTTGGCAAATAAATGTGTAATTCAGTTATATTTATTAAAAAGCCAGAAGTGAAGTTCAGGGCAGTATATGTCGTATGACATCTGTACTTTGGTTTACGTAGTAGTGATGAATTCTAAAAGCTGAATAATCATGATTTTTATAAACAGATTTCCATTGAAACTGACTCGGGGAACTTGCTAGCTAAACCTGCTTGTGAATGAATGTGCTGAAGAATAAGTAGCATTTGAAAAGCCAGCAATTGCTGTCCTGTCCCTAAGACATCTTGGATGCAAATTTGAATTTTTATATCTTTCATCTATTTACCATTAGGTAGTTTTACATATTAAAAACTTGTTTTCTATTTATTACTCCAGGGTAAGACAATATTTCAATAACAGTAGCTAGCATAGAAAAGATCCTTTTTTTTTTTTTAAAGATTTATTTATTTATACATGCAAGCTGGGGTACAGACCAGAGGTGTGGGACGGCGAGAGGTCCACCAGAGACAGAGCAGGGAGCAGAACAGGCAGATCAGAAATACACTGCTGAGGGGAGCAGCGGGCGAGGCAGGAGAGGTCTGCCGCACCATGTGGGATTCTCCCCGGCCAGGCATCGAACTTGCATCGCTGCTGCCAACAGCTCCACAGTGCAGCGCTTAACCACTGTGCCACCGGGGAGGCCCATAAAAAATCCTTTGATGGAGTAAGAAATCTGTGGCCCCACTGGGTATCATTTCCTTTCATTCGTGAATAAGGCAATGTCAAAGGAAGGGTTGAGCTGAGAAGAGAGGAGAGAGAAGTCAAAGTTCTGCACAGTTGAGTTCAGCAGTGCACCCCCAGTCCACCAGGTGCTGTTAGGTGCTGGCAATACAAATTTGAATGAGACATAGTCTAGTCTCTCTCTCCTCCCCTCCCCTCCCTTCCCCCTTCCCTCCCCTCCCCTCTTCTTCTCTTCTTTCTAGAGAAGAGGAGCTCATAGCCTGATGGACAAGAGAGTTAAGTTATCAGGTGCAGGGCGGCCGATTGAACATCTAGTCCTATGTCAGGCCCTATGGGAAGACAGGAATCCAGTCTGGTCATCAGTGCACACATGTCAGGGTTAAACAAAATGTTCCCCCAATGCCAATGGATGCTGTTGACACTTGACTTGCCATTGTAGTATTTATAAAGTATTTGAAAAGTACAGTTCTCATTTGTTTTCTTGACTAAAGGAAGATTTTGAACATATCCTAACTACATAGTTGGAGGATTTTTTTTTCTTTTTATGTCCCCTTGTTTTGATAGATTAATAAGAATTTTAGAGTAGGGAGGGGCCTCTCTTGTGGCACACGGAGTTAAGTCTCAGCACTATGAAGCTATCTGCAGCCACTGCAGCATGAGTTCCATCCCTGGCCAGAGAGCTGACCCACATGGCGCGGCAGACCTCTCCTGCCTCACCCGCTGCTCCCCTCAGCAGTGTATTTCTGTCAGTCTGCCTGTTCTGCTCCCCACTCTGTCTCTGGTGAATCCTCTCATCCCCCCCCCACCTCTTGCCTACACCCCAGCTCTTGTATGCATAAACAAATAAATCTTTTAAAAAAAAAGAATTTTAGAGTAGGGAGGGCCATAAACTCTGTAGCCATTGAGCCCCCCGCCAGCCCCGCTGCCTCCCGGTGTAAACTCCTTCTGTAGCATCCGCAGTAAGTGCTAACTCTTAAACTCTGCTAGTCAGCACAATATCACCATCACATGATTGGCATACAGACTTAAACAACGCATCTTTGTTTTAATGAACAATATATATCAAATCTGTAAGACTTACGAGATCTTATAATTTGAGTTTTTAGGCTTTTCATATTTTATTTCTGAACATAGATTTGAGAAATGGAAATGTATTTTCTATTCCTGAATTTAGTCTAGAATTTACAGGCAGTAGATACAAACATTTATAGCAAGTTCCACCTCTTTGGCAATCTATCTTGACCCACGGCCTTCCTTGTCCATACAATGTATTTCCATGGGCATTGATGAAGTGGGGGATTCCAAAGCAGTCATCATTCCTCCCTTTTAGGACTAGTTCTGAGCACCAGTAACTGACTGTGGGTGTTTCATTTCATTAAACACAATTCTGAGAGCCCTGCTGTCATTAAAGACAAACAAACTTGATATAAATTTGCAGAAGTTGCTCAGATAATGTGACTTGGCTGACAGGAAGCAGAGTTAGAGATAAGGTATCAAATGAAAAGATTACCTGAGAAAAGGGACTTTGAAGTCCTACCAACATTTAAGAACATCTCTCCCCCACTCTTAAATTCCTTAAATGGAACATAAGAAATTCTGGCCAGTTGCATGTAGAATTTATTGAGTGTTTTCAGGGGACCCCAACACTAGATACTGTGGGAGTTCCGGACATCACTGAGTGCCCTTCGGGAATGGTTAAGCAAAATAACTGGAAAGAAACGTGTTCTCATTCCTTCTTCATTCAGAGCCTTGTTTTTGTTTATGTTTTTTTTTTTTCAATACTGTTAGGAAACACTTGGCACACTCAAGTTGTGTAATTTCAGGAATGTCTATGATGGATGAAGGGATCACCTAAAGGGTGTGAGGTATGGAGCTCGAAAGGAGAGCGCAGTATTCTGGGGTCTTTGACAGCGAGAGCCAGAAGGAGCTGGAGAAACACCAGCGAAAGAGAGGACTGAATGGCTGGACTGGCTGACATTTGACCTTTGGCTGGGGGAGGGACTCAGCCAGTGGCGGGAACCTAGGACTGAGGGAGCCTTACGCACACTCTCCCTTCCTGGTCTCCATCTGCTATACCCAGCCACAAGTCAGGAGCCAATAGAACCAGCCCACACAGATTCACCTCCACAGCCAGGAGGGCCAGAAAGGAAGGCTAAAGGAAGGGGAGAGATCACAGTGGGGCCCTGGAAGTTACCACAGAGCTGAACCCACTAGGTGCTCCAAATGCAGAGAACAGGCTGTGTGTGTGAATACTCAGCAGGCAACTCCTTCAAATTCCGTTGTCCATTATCCAAAGTCAGAGTGAAGGAAGAAGGAGTAGATTCCCTCCTCTGTCTTGTTTTCAGGAAAGGCTTCCCAGGCTCTATCACATCTTTTCTCCTGTGCAAAAGTCCCACCTTTGCAAAGCTGAACATCCCATTTGCTTCTGAGTTAGTGTGAGGACCTAGGAGAACATTCTAGTAATACAAGGTAAGAAGTCTATGTACTTAGTATGAGTCCGTGCCCTCTCATTTAATCTTCACATTTTATCTTTAGGAAGTAGTTACTGCTATCCCTGCTGTTCCACACCTGAAAGTACTAAGTCTCCGAGGAGTGAAGTAACTCATTGGCGTCTTAGAAATAACTGGTGAAATTAGGCCTTAAGTCTGTTCTGAAGTCTGGATCTCCATCGCCAGGCTGCTATGACACACAACACAGCTTCCCTCCTGCTGGCACAGCGTGGGAGCGCAAGAGAAAGGAGATGCTCAGGGAAGGCTTCAGGGACTTACCCTTTAAGCCAGGGCCAGAACTTTACTTTCCCTTTCTTTAGTTTAGAATCCTAACCTTTTTAACTTGTCAAGGGCAGGAGCCTCTTCCAAGAGTGAGTGGATAAAACACTGATTTATCGAACAAAGGAATACTTGTCTGCAATAAAAAGGAACAAACTACTCAAACAAGCAGTAGCTTGAATGTAACTCAGAGGCTTATGCTCTGTGAAAGAAACCAGATCAAAAGGAGCGCACACTCTGTTCTGTTGTGATAGACACTCTATCTGTGTTTGCCTGAGGCAGAGGTGAGACGGGTGAGAGTAAAGGGGTGTGAGATTTTTTTGGGTGTTAATGAAAATGTCCTATAGCTCGGTTGGAGTTGGAGTTACCAGAGAGTACATGTTCACCAAAATTAATCTAACTGTACACAAGTAAAAGAGGCTATTTTTAGTATGTAAAATATACCTCAATAAACTGAATTTTACATAATTGTTATAAATTATGACGATGTGTTTAAGTAAGTATTATGCAAGTGGTTTAGTGCCAGAACCACAGTTCAAAAATATAATAGGTGATATATTTACATTGCAAATAACTTAAGCTTGATGTAAAAGCCAATATTCATGTTATTTCTTCTCTTGGTAAAATTACCACCCATGAAGTATTTTTCAAACTTGAATTACCTTGAATTGTCTTCTTTTTTTTTAAATCTAGAATGGTCAGTTGGAGTGCGTACGCTGGATGGTTAGTGAAACGGAGGCCATTGCAGAATTGAGTTGCTCCAAGGATTTTCCAAGCCTTATTCATTATTCAGGTTGCTTTGGCCAGGTATGAAGAAATTTTAGTTACCTTCCCTTGGTGTGCTATATGAAATACATTTTACTGCAAGTTTAGCCCACCCAAATGCAAACCTAAGGAATCATCAAAAATATATTCAAAGATTTATAAGCAATGCTATCTGTAACACTATAAGCACTTCGAAGTGAAAACACTTTTAAAGAACCTAAATACTCCATGATAGGATATTGGGTAAATAATGAAGCAACATCATTTTGTTGGAATTTTATGGGAAAATGTTCTGTATAGCATATTAAATTAAAATGTATTATATATAAGTGTTCCTATAATTTGGTACTGATTTTGGAGAAAGAGAAATAGGTAATAAGAGTAGAAAAAACTGTTAAAACATGCTTATAGTAATTACCACTTGAGGTAGAATGAGGTTTTATTTTACTTTTTGCATCTTGCATTATTTTCCAAATTTTCTACAGTAAACACATCTAACTTGTCAAAAGGAAAAATGATATGTTTTCTTGAAATCAAAATTAAGAAGAAAATATTTAGTAAGATTCATCAAGGAAATCCCTTTCTGTTAAAGATGGGCCAGTACACTAACTAGATGAGTCACAGTTACAAATAGTTTCTACATTAGGAAATCCCAGAGTGAGTGATATGCACAGAGCTCAGTCCCATGTGTAGAGCAAAAATAAAAAAATCTTCACTAACTCCCTGTGATAAGGATGAGTGTAAATTACCCTTTAAAAAATCTGAGATGGGGCCTCCCTGGTGGCGCAAGGGGTTAAGTCTCAGCACTATGAAGCTACAGCAGCCACTGCAGCACGAGTTCGATCCCCGGCCAGGGAGCTTCCCATGTGGTGCAACAGACCTCTCCTGCCTAGCCCACTGCTCCCCTCAGCAGTATATTTCAGTCGATCCGCCTGTTCTGCTCCCCACTCTGTGTCTGGTGAATCCTCTCATCTCCCCACACCTCTGGCCTACACCCCAGCTCTTGTATGCATAAATAAATAAATTTAAAAAAAAAATCTGAGAACCACCAGTTGCCAATACAATCTTAAAAAAAAAACAGTAAAGTCAGCACTAAATTAAAATAGATTTTATATATTTGTTTGTGGCAAAGAAAATTGCTTCTCATGCATATAACTGTATCCCCTTTGGTTTCATAAACTTCCTCAGTGGCAGTAAATTGCAGTACTGTCAACAAGAGATTATGTTTTTTTCAAGCATGACAATCTCAAGTTCAAAAAGTAGACATGATGAATGTTACCATGGCCCTTTTTTGTTGTTGTTGTGGGAGTCCTGTTAGGTGATACTTTGTGTTGTGTGGTGGTAACTTCAGTTAATATATGAATTAATATGTAAGGTTTCCTGTAGGAGCTGGGTACCATGCCATGCAATTTTACATTTATTATCTGGCTTCTACTTTATTTTTATTTTTTTTAAAGATTATTTATGCATATAAGCCAGGGTGCAGGCCAGAGATGTGGGGTGGTGAGAGGATTCACCAGAGACAGAATGGGGAGCAGAATAGGCAGATCGTCGGAAACACACTGCTGAGGGGAGCAGCGGGCAAGGCAGGAGAGATCTGCTGCGACATGTGGGAATCTCCCTGGCTGGGGATGAAACTCATGCTGCAGTGGCTCTGGACAGCTTCACAGCGCTGTGCTTAACCCGCTACACCACCAGGGAGGCCCCTATCTGGCTTCTACTTTAAAATAACCCTTTTCCATCCTTGTATAAATGGGGAGACTGAGAAAAGCAAGTGACTTGTACGAGGTCTCATGGCTAGTAGGAGCACTCTGACTTCAGGGCTGGATCTGTGCATAGTTTTGAGCATTACTGCATGTGGTTTGTTCACGGTACCACTGATACAGCTGAAGAAGAGTTTTTTACAGTTTTATCTAACAACCAACTGTGATGTGTACACTAAAGCAACTTACACAGCTCACTGCAGAAGAGAAAACATATCTGTACAAAATTTAGGGAGTGAAGCAAGAAGGGGTAAGAATATTCAAAGTTTGTAAAACCACCTACACGAATTAGCATCTTCTCTGTGTATTCTCTTCTGAGCCCCATCCTTGGTGTTCTATAAACCACCTTAATAGTTAACTGATAGTTAATAGTAAACATTTCTAAGGATGCTCCTCCCCCACCTTTTTTTAACGGCTTATACTGGCCCAGAGGAGAACAGGATTTTCACTTGACCAAAAGAATTTGACCACTGCTATTCTTCATAAATCATGTTCAGTCTAAAAGGGAATTTTAATTTATTCTCGAATTGTCCAAAGAATTGTTCCACGTCCCTGCTTTCATTTGCTTGTATAAAGCCTAATGAGGAATTTTAGCTGTCAGTGGAAAGGCTGCCTGCACTTTTGATAGAGCTTGCCAAAGAAAAGGAGAAAAGGTTCACATCGCTGTTCTGAGACGCTAAGTAAATAACTGGGAATCCGGCATTCTTTGTCTTGGGAAATGTTGCTTATATATGCCAGTTTCTTTATTCAACTCTCACAGCAGGTTTCTCATAATTTTGAAGCTATGGGGACAGAACAAAAGAAAAGTGCCCTTTGTAGGGCGGCTTGGGTGATACTGAGGCTTACTTGGCTGAACTAGAATATGGAAATCTGTGACCTATTTGAAGAACCGTGTCAAACATTTGCCGCACGCTACTATCAGTCTTCAGGTTGTTATTTCTAGCTGATAAGCATTTTTAATGACCTGAAGTAAAGCTGAGCAAGACCGTCCAACAGCACCCTTAGGAGTGCAATCTCGCCCAAGTGGAAAATGCAGCACCCCATTAGGACTGAGGGTTCTGTCCAGCCACCCTGCATCCACGCCACTTATGAAAGAGATAACCTGCAGAGATGCTGAACTTGGAAATGTTACAAGGCTAATATTTTCACAAGGAAGGCTGTTATTGAACAGTATGCTAATGGATTCAGCACATGCAAGTTTTTCTACATCAGGCAGGCACTTGAGCGTGTTCTGGTTTTGTTTCTTCAGTAAATACCCCAGGAAAGCATAGTACAGAGGAAAATTCCTCTCTTGGTTTATTTTCATTGCCCTCTGCCCCCCTATAGACTCCTAAAGAATGGGCTCCATTGGACTCCTAATTTGTGTCCTTTCTCTTGTAAAAATTATCCTTAAAGATTCGAGTACCACAGGGTAGCCAGCAGTTTTTAGTAGTTTCCTGGAGTGATAGCTCTTTGGGTGATAGGAATTGATCTTCCTCATCTTGACATGAAGTCTCAGAGGGTGCAATTATTTCATTGCCTGATTGGTCCTGGAAGAACTCACCATGGGAGCATGAAGGCACAGGCCTCGGGGAGACTCAAGGTAGGAGCAGGAGATGGCCTGTGATGGCCTGTTCTCCTGTCCTGCCAGAGGGACGCTGCGGGTGAGACATCTGAGGCGGAGGGGGTCTCCATTCAGACCCCCGCCTGTTTGACTTGGGCTGTTTTATTCAAACATGAAGTCCAGACGATCTCGTCCAGGCTCTCCCAGCCAAGCGCTCGGCCTCAGCGGCTGGTGGCTCAGCCTGCGGTGCCTTGGTCACTGGTGCAGTGGGCGCTGTGGTACTTTCAGCATCAACCTGTGATCATTTTGTTCCAACTCCTTCATGTGCCTTTGGTCAAGAGAGTCTGTTAAAGAAACAAACAAAATAAGCCTCTGTCATCGCATTTAGCGTTCATCAAAAGCTTTTTTGCCTACAAGGTGTTCTCGCTCCATTTGAAAGGTTTGTCCTGTTACAGATAAAACCAAAAAAGATGGGGTGCTTTTTGACAAAAGACAAGGCTCAGCTGTGCCCACAAATAGTCATGAGTGATGGGTTTGCTGGAGAGGGAGCTGCTGCCACAGACTATGTGTTACTGTTTTTCCATAATTTACTCTAAAGGGGAAATATTCCGTTGACTTTGTTGTTTCACCATCATGGGTAGAAATAACGAAACAGCACTGAAAGTGATGCAATTGCAGAGGAAAGCAAAATAGAAAAATCTTTGATTAGCCTGAGTATCCATGGGCTCTCTGAGGACTGATCTTTGAAAAAGCATAACCCCAGAACGCCACACACCCACAGACTATGTATAATGAACTGTAATATTCCATAGATTACTGTGCATTAGTCTAAAGGGCATTTTGTGTGCACATGGATAGACATATCTATAATAATCTTTACTTGGGTCTGAAAAAGATGGACAATGTGCCTGATAAGAAGGTACATATAAAACATTTCTTAATGACTCAAAAGTCTCTAAACTTTACTTACCAAAGAAGGTTCTAGAATATCAGAGAATATATAAATGTTTTTGGTCAGTTTTCTGATTGGTAAAATAAAGAGATTTGAATTGAATGGTTTCCAAAATCTCTCCCATTCTGGAATTTTTGAGATTTAAGAATTTTAATTTAATATCATGGAACAAGCCACATTCCCAAAAACTTAAGAATGGTTCACTAAGGGTGAGAAGGCCATCCTTGTCACCAGTAGAGGCACAGCCACCTGCTCTCTTTTATGGTTCCTTGCCTTAGAGATCGATTTTAAACCAGCAGGCAATACCATTTATCCTGAGATAGGTTCACTCCTCAAGATCTTTTAAAGAATTTATTTAAGAATACCCAGTGTAATCTTCTGCCTCCAAATAAAGGTGCAGCTTTCCTCCATTCTCCAAACATAGAACGTTCCTAATTGATATGATTTGGTAGGTTATTTGAGGTGTGGGGGGTGCTGTTACTATATGTAGGAAAATCCCATACCATTAATCTATATTGGGGGGGAAGTCTGATTATCCCCAGACTTCCAGAATAACCTGCCAAGTAGTAATGTTCTACATTGGGATACTGGGAGAAACTCATAATCCACTTTTCTTCTCCCACCTATTTAGACAAAATAAAGCAAGCGATTAAATGTTATGCATGAGAAACATCATCTTCTCTGAGACAATTATCATCTCCAATTTTCTCCAAGTCTGCCTCTGAAGAAGAACGTTAAGCCTGTCAGCCTCTCTTTATCCAAATTCAACTTCCAGGCCTGGCCGGCAGCCTGAGCTCAGCCCTGTTTTCCACGCTTGTTGAGTTTCACTTTCTCCAAGGCCTGTGTGCTCCTGCAGATAATACTTTCCCTGGGTGCATTCTTGGTGGGTTGAAGGCACTGATCACATTTGTCTGCCTGCTCGTTGAGGGTCTTATTCCCCACTTGTCCCATGTGGAGAAAGTGTGGTCAGATGCTCTGTCTGTCCCTGATGTCACAGATGCCCTTTTCACCACATGAAGGGTGAGACTTTAAAGGAGTTGGCTGCTTTTATCCAACATTCCTTTAGCAGATTAGTTGGCATGTTCAGAAGGTGAAGGCAAATTTAATCCAGAAAAGTATAAAAGTTCATGAGCAGTCTGAGCAAATAACTGGGGGAAAAAAAGTCCTTGTAAAGGGTAAGAAGAGGTTCAAGGCTATTTCAAAGCCATGATCATCTTTTTAAATGTCAAATTCCACCCACTAAACTCCATGCTGTTGTTTTTACCACTGTCGTATTTTTTTTAACATTCTATTTAATTCTTCTATTTTAAAACAGTGAAATCCCATCCCCCTGCTTTCTCTGAGGCCAAACATAACATGAAAATACCACAAAAGACTCAGTGGGCAAAATGCAAACGGAATGTGACAGAACACGCTGACCATTCTGTCTTTGCCTTTGAAAAGTTGTGTGCAGAGATTGGAGGGTGCTCCCTTTAACATGGAAAAAAGAGAAAGCTTTATCCTTAAAATACCACCAACATTTGGTCAGAAAGATCATGAGGATCCTGGCTGTCTTTTATACTTGGCAACTTAAGGCATTGCCATTTTTTGTAAGTCTGGTGGTTGTAGGGGTTATAGGATTAAGAAGGCAAGATTAAAGCATTATACACTTCAAAGCAGAAGTTAGTTTATCTTGAGTCTAAGGTTTTATAATAATATCCTTGAAGCCTACAGACTAAAAAAGAAGCAAAAAACCTTGCCTTGGAATCAAAAGGTCTGGATTCTAGTTCCAACTTTGGATCTGTCTAGCAGAGTGATGTGGCATCCTTGAACTTTCTGTGCCTCAGTTTCCCCAAATATAGAATAAGTGAAATAAGGCCATTTCAGTGATGGTCTCTTGCTCTTAAAATTCTCTTGAGTGTTCCTCTTCCTTTGACTCAGTCAAAAATTCATGGATTGGCAGTTCATACTGAATGGGAATTTTTCTGTTGATGTGGTAATATCCTCGCTGGGGTATAACCTAGCTTCACTGATTGAAGTTTTGTTGTCCCCCGTCTTTATATTAGACTTCTCTCCATGATATTCTATTAATTCCCACCGTCTTTGTGTTTATAGGAGAAGATCCTTCTGTGGCTTCTTCAGTTTATGCAAGAACAAGGCATCTCATTAGATGAAGTAGACCAGGATGGCAACAGCGCCGTCCACGTGGCCTCCCAGCATGGCTACCTGGGCTGTGTACAGGTACATGGTCCCTGCTGCTTTGAGGACAGTGACATGCTTATTAAGTAATAGGACAAAAAACATGGACTTTTTTAAAAAAAATTTTTTTAAAGATTTATTTATTTGTACATACAAGCTGGGGTACAGGCCAGAGGCGTGGGGCGGTGAGAGGGTTCACCAGAGACAGAGCGGGGAGCAGAACAGGCAGATCAGAAATACACTGCTGAGGGGAGCAGCGGGCAAGGCAGGAGAGGTCTGCCGCACCTTGTGGGATTCTCCCCAGCTGGGCGTCGAACTAGCATCTTGAGCTGTCGACAGCTCCACAGCGCAGCGCTCAACCGCTGTGCCACCAGGGAGACCCAACATGAACATTTTGTTCACTGGGAGAATGTCTGGAGTAAATCATCCAGCAGACAGTAAGGAATTACTATGATCCTTGAACAGTATGCAAGTTAGAATCCCTGACCCCTCACACATTTGAAAATTGCACATAATTTTTTAAAGATTTATTTATTTATTTATTTATTTATCTATTTATTAAAGATTTATTTATTTATACATACATCTGGGGTATAGGCCAGAGGTGTGGAGTGGTGAGAGGCTTCACCAGAGACAGAGTGGGGAGCAGAACAGGCAGATCAGAAATACACTGCTGAGGGGAGCAGCGGGCGAGGCAGGAGAGGTCTGCAGCACCATGTGGGATTCTCCCCGGCTGGGCGTCGAACTCGCATCACTGCTGCCGACAGCTCCACAGCGCAGCGCTTAACCGCTGCGCCACCAGGGAGGCCCCCTAAAGATTTATTTATTTATGCATACAGGCCAGAGGCATGGAGCAGAGAGAGGGTTCACCGGAGACAGAGTGGGGAGCAGAACACCAGATCAACGGAAATACACTGCTGAGGGGTGCAGAGGGTGAGGCAGGAGAGGTCTGCCGGGCCATGTGGAAATCTCTCTGGCCAGGCGTCGAACTCACGTCACTGCTGCTGACAGCTCCACAGCGCAGCACCTAACTGCTGCGCCACCGGAGAGGCTTGAATTGCACATAATTTTGACTCCCTCCAAATTTAACTGCTGTTCACTGGAAGACATAAACAATTTATTAATATTATATCTATTATGTGCTACTTTATTTTCTGACAATAAAGTAAGCTAGACAGAGGAAAACATCATTAAGAAAATCCTAAGTTGATCACCCTATAGGTCTTGACCCTCTTCGTCTTCATATGGAGGAGGCAGAGGTGGGATGAAAAAGATCGTGTTTAAGTGGACCTGTGCAGTTCAGACCCGTGTCATTCAAGGTTAACTGTCTATCGATATATTTATACTTCCAGAAATCCAAGCACAGAGAGGAATAAAGAGCTCTGTGAGCTTCTGCTTGAGAACCACAGGATGCTGAAAGGAGCTTTTCCTACTTTCCCAAGATTACCCTAAGACCACCGTGCTGAGAACCACAGATATCATCCTCATGTTCTCAAGACAGCAGGAAACCACTATTGGTCTGACATCTCTCCCTTTGGCGAATACTGACCTTCTTGCTGTCTTTAGCACACTCTCCCTCCCAGGTGTAAGGAAAACATTTTAAAGAATGGATTAGGAGAATTCCTTGGAATAGGGAGTAGTAGGCCAGAGAGAGCGTGGTAGTTTCACCCCTTTTCAGTCCTAGAACTGCTCTTCTCAAATGAACTCAAAAAAGATTTACAGTCGATGACAAGAGACCCTGAGCTGGTGGCTGCTTAGTGCCTGGCTGGCCAGCCACTCCACCCACTAGCCTCAGGGGGTCTCGTCCTTTGACCCAGCCTGCCATTAGATATCATCATGTCCCGTGTGTGCAGTGATGCAGAAAGATGGGCGCAGAGCCACAGGAGAGGGGAAGGAGGTGGTTCCCTGCCCTGAGCCTCCTGAGGGCACCTAGGGCCCCACAAGGGCTGCTTACAGTTCAGGGTTTCGTGCAAGCAGAGGAGCCAGCCCCTCACCCCTTCCTGCAGAGCTGCATGAGGCTGAGCCACACTATGCTCCATCCTAGCTGTATGTGCTGGGGAGCCCCAAAGGGGTCTCGGAAGTTTGGGGCACATGTGAATGCAAAAACTGCATTTTCACCTAGAAAAACATGCTTACCCCAAGGGACAGAGCAGAAAGAGGAGAGCCAGAGAAGGAAAAGAGTGGGTAGGAGGGGCGGTATAAGGAGAAGAAAGACTTTGAACTGGAAACAAAATTAAAATTAGATTTGGCCTGGAATTAATTAGTGAACATTAATCATAACTAACAGAATCAGACCAGTCACAGAATTGTTATCATGGAAAGTGACCTACTGTCTATGGATTTGTTCCCATGTCTGCCAGAGATGTAGGGAAGGGCTATTGTTTAGCTATGGATGAAGGACATGATTTGAGAAAATACTTTTACTTCACCAAGTTTGTATAGTTTGAAACGTTATGTGTATATAACATCTCTAAGAAAGCAACATTCTTTTGTTATTGTTGTTGCCTTATGTATGTGCTGCTGCTTTTATTGCAAGCTCAACATGCTCATTTAACAGGTCCAAACTGAGGTCCTACTATGTGCAAGAGAAAACTGGGCAGTGAGAATCGTTGCTCAGAAAAGTAGAGAGGCTGGCAGATGACATAGGGAAATGAAACTGTAAAAGTGAACACTAGAGATTAATAAAAATAATCTCATATACAGCTGCTCTTTGGAGAAAGAACTAAGTTGATAGGAATTATTCCAAGAGTCTGGAATTTTATCCACTATTGTTGACGAAGCATGCATCTTCTAATTTAAGGCACCAAGTTAAAAAGAGTGCAGAGAAACTACCGAGTTTCTAAAAGAGAGAGATTTGAAATTATACCAGCATTTGCACCTGCAGAACAGGATCAGCATTATTTTGGGGGGAGGGAAAATAACAAAATAAAAACTGAAAACTTTTTTCCGCTGAACAAAATACTCTCATACCAAACAGTGTCAAAATAAACTTTATATAGGCTAATAGATAAGTGAAAGCCAAGGAAAACTAGCTGATATCCCTAATTCTGTTTGAGATTTAAATCCCCTTTTTTTTTTTTAACATGTGAAGAGAGGCGGTCTGGCCTTTCAGAATGTTCATCACCCCACTTCACACAGGTGATACTGTGGCAAATGGAGCATTTTAGAAGTGGGTCTGTGGGTATTAGATTAAAAGGAAAAGCAAGGTTAGAGAGAGACTACTAGTAAAAAAGGAAATGAGCAAGGGTCCCTCAGAGCTGAGGAGGGGAGTCTCCCAGAGTCCCCCAAAGTTCCGGCCTTGGTGCCCTGGACATCTCTGTGATGCTTTTGTGAGGTCAGAGGTGGTGACATCATGGAAGGTGGCCCTTTTGGTGAACCAAAAGGAATATGAAGTTCCTTAACGACCTCCGAGTCTGAGGGATCTAGGAATTTAAAAATAACAATGTCATGTCCGTGGGAAAATCCATTACCTATTACTAAAATAAATCCAGGGGTTCACCCTTTGCCCCGATAGTGTCAACTAGTGTGTCTGATGGTGGCGGTGATTATGATCCATGTAGCAGCCTTTTGTGGAAACTAATGTCATCACGGAGTAAACACAAGAGGGTTTGATTTCTTTAACACTGAGTGATGTCACCCAGTGCTCCAAGAAATCTCTCTCTCTCCTCTACTAATGATTCTTTGACTCCAAATCAGTTTAAAATATCAGTCCTGTTTCTGATTCAGGGCATCTGCCTTCTCAGCCAGATCAGACTCTGGGTTCCTGGGCTGGGCACCGGGAGTGAGGTGCTATGAGCTTCTAGCACAGACGTTAACTCCTATTGCTCTCTCTCTCTCTCTCTTGGGCTCCAGCGTTGGCGACCGCGAGGAGGCAGGGAGAGAGGTCAACTGTGTCTTGTCTTAACTCAGAAAACTCCACACACTTCCTGAGAGTCATCACTGCTGTTTGGCTCTCACTAGTTTGCCCTGATGTACTCTGGGTCACCTTCAGATGCTGACTGTGCTGGGCATAATGAATGGTGTCTTCAGCGGGCCTCCCCACTGATGCCCACCAAGGGAGATGTGCCCCTAATCTTGCACCCTCCTGCCCCTGCATTGCACCCTACCACCTCCTGCTGTTGGAAAAACCTGTTGTTTTTAGTGGGTGATCCCACGCTCACACCAAGATCCCTTCTGCAGCATCTCCTCAATCCAGGGGACACTCCCCTGCCATGGCATGTGGTGGCACGGTCGGGGCCCTGTGTCCTTTCTCTCCGTGTCTTCTCATCAGGTCGTCTGGATAGCAGATCGAGTGAGGTGCCAAGCCCCCAGGTGCAGAGAAGCAAAACTCCATTCTCTCCTGCTTAGACGCACCCCCAACTTTCTGAGTCACCCTTTGAAAGGGACAAAGCACTTCACCACATTCTCCATGGCAACACCCCCCCTTCCTGGTCAGCTTTTCTCAAGGCTGGGGAGGCTGAGCCGCTGCTTCTCTGCAGGCTCTCACTGATGCAGGTTCCCCAGGCGCTTCTTATGGAATGGCGGCCCCCACCTGCCCATGCTGGGTTCTGGTCCCTGGCTTTGGAAAAACAGGGAAGGTGCCGTTCAGCCTTCTGTTATAATCACTAAAAAAGAGCATTCAAAGGGAAGTCTTGGCACAATCACCCATCTCTGTGTTTTCTGACAGACCTTGGTCGAATATGGAGCAAACGTCACCATGCAGAACCACGCCGGGGAGAAGCCCTCCCAGAGCGCCGAGCGCCACGGGCACACCCTGTGCTCCCGGTACCTCGTGGTGGTGGAGACCTGCATGTCGCTGGCCTCGCAGGTGGTGAAGCTCACCAAGCAGCTGAAGGAGTAAGTGCCTCTTCGGTAGATGACAACAAAGTCCAGCGCAGCTCCGGGGCTGGGGTTCCGAGAGGTACTTCAGTCAGTGCCCCTCATGCAACTTGTGCAAGCAAGTCCCGGCATCCTCCACATTACCGCCTTTCCTTCCTCTGTCCCAAGTCCTCAGAGCCAGTGTTCGTGCTGAACAGGCCATCGCTGCAGAGGCAGAATGATATTTAAGCAAAAAAGTGCAGAGAAAGCTCCCTAGATGGGGAGCTGAAGCCACAGGGACACAGAGAGCCGCTTTGCGTTCACGTCTTGGGCGGTGGGGCCTGGGGGCGCACCTAGATCACCCCCACCTCTGTCCCGAATAATCCAGGAAATGGAAGCTGATGGCATGTTACTTCAATTTTAAAAATGCCTCAATGCATTAAAAGAAAAAAAGGCATGAGAGAATGGACAGGGCTAACAATGGGCCAGTACCTTAGTTTCCACAAACAGAAACACGTGTATTTGGGAAATGACAGAGAGAGAACCTGGGATCCCAACTTCTTAATAATAATTGAGCAGGCCACTCCTAGGTCCTCAGTATATAAAATTGTGTTCAGTCAGTATAAGGTTGCTTAGCACACTGTGTGTCTAGCTGAAGTGGCTTATGTTTGCAAAGAGAAATTTAGATTGGAGCACAGTGGCTATCAGGGCAGCGTTTGGGGTGGCCCCTGTGATATGCTTGAAGGGGAGCTGAAGGAGAGGCCGCCAGGTCGGTCTCCCGCAGGCTGAAGGATTAAGAGCTGACATCTGTCCGAGGAAACCAAGGTCAGCCCTTGGGAAAAACACCCATTTTGTCACAGTTGCCATTCTGAGGAAGGACGCACTAAAAATCAGAATCAGTATTCAGTGATGTTGACAGATGGAGAGGAGAAACCTTAAAAAATGAATTTTAGAGGGAAACTATGAAATCTTATTTTTAAATTATAAAATATATCTTTTTTCCTGAACATAGTTCATTTGAAATGAGACCTAGGGTGGGCAGTGGGAGGGTCTTAACTGATTATAAGTATTATTGACACACCAACATCGCAAGACCTTGTCTACAAGCTTTGCCCCTCTATACTTCTGTTCTCTTGCTTTGGGGATACAAGTCTCTGCACCCCTCCCCCGATCTCAGACTTCTACTTCCAGAACTGTGAAAATTAATTACTGTCATTTAAGCACTGTGGTACTTTGTTACAGAAGCTCTAGCAAACTATTATCTAGGCATATATGCTCATATATTTCATATATTTCATATGCATCATTTACTTGCTAATATGTTATAATTAAAATTGATTAGTCCTTTAAAGTGTTTTTTTTTTTTTACTTTTCTTTTAGATTTATTTATTTTTGCATACAAGCTGGGGTGCAGGCCAGAGGTATGGGGTGGTGAGAGGGTTCACCAGAGACAGAGTGGGGAGCAGAACAGGCAGATCGATGGAAATACACTGCTGAGGGGAGCAGCGGGCGAGGCAGGAGAGGTCTGCTGCACCATGTGGGATTCTCCCCAGCTGGGCATCGAACTCTCACCGCAGCTGCGCTTAACCCGTTGTGCTACCAGGAAGCCCTGATTAGTCCTTTCTGAGGACTTCTTTAGAATCTCGAGAGTAAAGTCTTTTGCTCCACATTCATATCTGGAATTCCACGCAGTCAACCCAGTTGTCCCCAAATAGTTCTTTTGATTGTGTCATTATTCACTTTGACACCTAATAAACCCTTCAAAGCAAACCCTAATCTTTTTTTTTTAAGATTTACTTATTTATGCACACAAGCTGGTGTGTAGGCCAGAGGTGTGGGAGGGTCAGAGGATTCACCAAAGACAGAGTGGGGAGCAGAACAGGCAGATTGACTGAAATACACTGCTGAGGGGAGCGGCGGGCAAGGCAGGAGAGGTCTGCCGCGCCATGTGGGAAGCTCCCTTCCCAGGGATCGAACTCATGCTGCAGTGGCTCTGGATAGCTTCATAGTGCTGCACCTTAAGCCATTGCGCCACCAGGGAGGCCCCACAAACCCTAACCTTTCTTCATCTATTTTCTATCCGCCAAAGGTTTTCCTTAACTAGCAAAGTGGCAAAAGCAGAATGCTTTAATGCATTGTTTCTTTTCACTCTTTTTTTAGACCAGGGCCAGCAAACTATAGACAGTGGGTCAAATCTAGCCCACCACCTGTTTCTGTAAATAGTTGACTGAAACACAGCCACACATTCATTTACCTATTTAAGGCTGATTTCAAGCTGAGTAATTGTCACAGGTAAACCTAAAATATTACTGGTTGACCTTTTATGACAAAACTTGCTTTAGATAGTTAAGTTTTCAGTAGGTAAGTCTGGCAGAGTGAGTAAAATGAAATGATATCCCAGATTTCTCTGGGATGGAGTGTTAGGACTAAGCGTGGACATGTCTTAGAATCTGAGAGAGTACTTGGGGGCATATAAGGGGATTATAGTGGCTTTACCTCACATAATGAGATATAAGCAGTGCATTGGTAAGAACAATACTGGCCTTCCTTAGACAAGTTTCTATAATATAGCGGTCATTTTAAGAACACTTGTAACTCACTGATGTAGTTCTACGTCTTGGCTCATGAAAGCTGCTAGCATTTTTAATGCCAGTGGTGTTTGTTTTTTATTGCTCCTGTAACAAATGACCACAATTTAGTGTACTGTTCTATAAGTCAAAGGCCAGAATGGGTCTCTCCAAACCAAAATCAAGCTGAGAGCAGGCTGCATTCATTTCAGGAGGTTCTACAGTGAGAGTCTGTGTCCTGCTCATTCAAACTGTTTGCAGAATCCTTGCTGGTGTAGGACTGAGGTGAGGCCCCTCTGTCCTTGCTGTCAGCTGACGGACATTCCCAGCTACTGGAGGACATTGCCTCCATGTCAAAGCCAACAGCCGCACATCACTCCTCGTCACTCAAAGAGTCACTCTGACTTCCAGGTCTGCATGCTCGTCACCGTCAAAGTCTCGTGTGATTATTTAGGCCCACCCCAGCCATCCAGGGTAACCTCCCTGTCTTAGCAGCTGTGATACACGACCTCAATGATTGTCCCCATCAACCTGAATTCCTTTTTGCCATAAAGTAATATAGTCACACCTTCCAGAGATCTGGATGTGGGCGGGCAGCATTGGGGGAACCCTCTTAACGAAATACCGCAAGGGTCAGTAAATACTACTTATTTCTGTACGGTCAGAACCCATTTGATTTACTTATTTTAAGTTCTGTAATAATGTTTTCTAAACAGATTGGACTCTGTAACCTGTGATTTTTTAATTTTATTTACTTTAAAGTTCTTTTTTTTAAGATGTGAGGTGCTTATCTTTTTTTTTTTAAGATTGATTTATTTATGCATACAAGCTGGGGTACAGGCCAGAGGCGTGGGGTGGCAAGAGGGTTCACCAGAGACAGAGTGGGGAGCAGAACAGGCAGATCGACGGAAACACACTGCTGAAGGGAGCAGCGGGCGAGGCAGGAGAGGTCTGCTGCGCCATGTGGGAATCTCCCTGGCCCGGCGTCAAACTCGTGTCGCCACTGCCGACAGCTCCACAGTGCAGCGCTTAAGCTCTGCACCACCAGGGAGGCCCCTAAAGTACATTTTGATCTACATGTTTCTATGCACAGAGGAAATTGAGTGTGGCCATACATTCTTTTCCTTTTGTATAAGAAAATACTAAGTTATTTCATTATTTTTAGCCAAAGTGGAAATTGGTTGTTTTGTTTCTGATAACTAAATTAATATAACTGCTTTAAAAATACAAATAATTTAGAAAGTGTAACATTTGAAGTATATCCTTCCAGATTTTTTTTCTGTGGAGGGATGTGTGTGTGTGTGTGTGTGTGTGTGTGTGTGTATCTGTATTTAAATATAGAGAACAGAGGTTTCTTAAAAGTGAGATTATACTACACATAGTATTCAGTAACTTCCTTTTTAACTTAAGGACAGGATATTTTAAATGTATATGTACACTTTATATATTAGGGAAACTTTGATTTCCATAGCTATTCAACTTACTATCATTTTTAAGAACTGCTTCTATAGAAATAACAAATTTACTCATTCTTATTGATGAGCATTTAGATTATAGTTTTTCACTAAAATGAATAATAACTATCTTTTTGGGTTCCTTTATGTGTCCTTAGGAAATTTTCTGAAATGTAAGGATACAGATTATGCATATGTATAAGGCTTTAAGATTATGCAACATATTGCAAATTATAATGAAAAAATATATACACACTTGTTTATGGTAGTAGCCATGTATGAGAGCTGTTTTGGTCTGTTTTCCCAGACAGACAGTGGAACGTGTCACCCTGCAGAATCAGCTCCAACAACTTCTAGAAGCTCAGAAATCAGAGGGCAAATCAGTCCTTTCTTCACCCAGGTAATACCAGGGACATTGGTGGTTAGAGTTCTTACGTATCTTAAATTTCTGAGCCTTCTTTCGGGCTTTCTTTTATTAGCTCCTAACAAAATGATAACAAAGATCATTTTCTTCTTCTAAAGAGGAATAAAAATGAGATATCATAGTAAAAGAAATTCTGGGCCTAGGGTCAGAAGACCTGGGTTTCTATCTCTGCCATTTCTTTTTCCTTGTCTATAAACAAGTCACTTTATCTTTCTGAGTCATTTTTTCACCTAGGAAATGGGAATAGTATATGTAGGTTCATAAGGTTGTTGGAAGTGGAGTTAATTGAGAAAATTTGTGAAATGTTTTTGCAAATGCTTTGGAAAAGCTCATATGTAAAGAGTAAAATAGTAGACAGTTTTATTAGGCACAGTAACCAGAGCATCAGGTATAAGCCACGCTGTAGTTTGGTTATGCTTGCCATGCTGGAGCCTTCACAGACTGCTTTGAAAAGAAATTAAGGAACTATTCTTCTTCCAATCTCATTGACGTGTAAGTTCTTAGTGATGCTGAAGGCCATGCAGTGACGTGTGGCTGAGTGCTTTGAATGCAGCGGGAAATCATCTCGTGTCCTTCATCCTCTTTTCAGTTCACCATCCTCCCCCGCTTCTAGAAAGTCCCAGTGGAAATCCCCAGATGGAGATGATGAATCTGTAGCCAAAAGCAAACCAGGAGTACAAGAGGGGATTCAGGTTCTTGGAAGCCTATCAGCATCTAGCCGGGCTAGGGCCAAAGCAAAAGAAGAAGATGCTGACAAAATCCTACGCCAGCTACTGGGAAAAGATATCTCTGAAAATGTCTGCACCCAAGAAAAGCTGTCTTTGGAATTCCAGGATGCTCAGGCTTCTTCAAGAAATTCAAAAAAGATTCCTCTGGAGAAGAGGGAACTGAAGTTAGCCAGGTTGAGGCAGCTCATGCAGCGGTCACTGAGCGAGTCTGACACGGACTGCAGCTACTCTGAGGACCCCAAGAGCACACCCGTGCGGAAGGCTGACAGGCCCCGGCCGCAGCCCATCGTCGAAGGTGTGGAGAGTATGGACAGCACAGAAAGCCTGCACCTTATGATAAAGAAGCACACGCTGGCGTCAGGGCGCAGGTTTCCTTTCGGTATCAAAGCCTCCAAATCCCTGGAGGGCCATAGCCCATCCCCCACCTCAGAGAGCAGCGAACCAGACCTGGAATCCCAGTGCCCGGGCTCAGGAAGCACTCCTCTGAGCCAGCCCTCCGGAGACCCCGTTCAGACCAGCCCTGACAGTGCCACTGCCCAGAAAGTGGCCACAAGTCCCAAGAGTGCGCTCAAGTCTCCCTCTTCCAAGCGCCGGACAGCTCAGAACTTGAAACTCAGAGTTACTTTTGAGGAGCCGGTGGTGCAGATGGAGCAAACTAGCCTTGAGCTCAACGGAGAAAAGGACAGAGAGAAGGCCAAGACTCCCCAGCGGACCTCCACCTCTAGTGAGTCAGGGGATCAACTGAAAAGGCCTTTTGGAACCTTCCGATCCATCATGGAGACATTAAGTGGCAATCAGAACAACAACAACAACTATCAGGCGGCCGGCCAGCTGAAGACATCCACGCTGCCCTTGGCCTCGCTTGGGAGGAAGACAGCAGAGAGCAAGGGACATCCGGGGAGCTCTGCTAGCAAAGGGAAGAGCAAGGCCGTAAGTACTGTGTGGTTGCTAGCCCTTTTTCCTTTTGATTTCATGATGTGGTTCCTAATATGAATTGGTGACCCATACCACCTTGAGAGGATTCCCCAGAAAAATGTTAGGGGGTGTACGAAAAGCCAGATGCATGTTTTTTTTTTTAAGATTTATTTATTTATGTGTACTAGAGCTGGGGTACAGGCCAGAGGCGTGGGGCAGCGAGAAGGTTCACCAGAGACAGAGTGGGGAGCAGAACAGGCAGATCGATGGAAGCACACTGCTGAGGGGAGCAGCGAGCGAGGCAGAAGAGGTCTGCCCCGCCATGTGGGAATCTCCCTGGCCAGGGGTCGAACTCACGCTGCAGCTGCTGACAGCTCCATAGCGTAGTGCCTAACCGCTGCGCCACCAGGGAGGCCCCAGGTGCATGTGTTTCTAATGAGACAAGTCATATTAGAGACCATGCTCTTCACTCTTCCTTTGGAAAATAAGTGAAAGATTAAATCACAGGTGATTGATTACAAATTCTCATCCCCAATTTTCCCTAAATAATTCAATCCTTGCGTATTAGGAGCCTTAGGCTGGGAAGCATTTCTCCAAGATCAGATCATCGATCAGTGTAAATCAGGCCCTTCTTTGGCTCTGATTCTGCCTCAGGAAGAGTTTGTTCTCCTCATGTGACTGGATAGTTTGTTCTCAAGCCCAATTAAAGAGCATGTAAATAGTTACTCAATTTCCAAAGACTTAACTATGCAATTTGGGAATGACCTTTGAAATAAACACAGCACAGGGACTTCCACATTGGCACTTTACAATGCAAGCCCTAAGTGTTGCCCAGGAAGCTGTGACCTTCAGAAGTGCTTGCCAGTCCTCGGGGAATGGCAGGGGATGCCAAGAGCTACACCATGTCATTGAATCTATTGGAAAACCACGCTATAATCTGGTTTACATCCAATGAATAAGAGATACATCTTTTTAGGCGATGTTTCCTGCCTGCTCTGTGCATGTGATGCCATCAAAAAATGATACAGTAGCCAAAATGCAGAACTCAGAGGAACAGCAGAACTCAGAATTTCCATCATAAAGTTGGTATAATATGTTATTTGCTATAAGGTAAAATAAGGTGTGACAATTGTCTAAGTTCTTTTTGCAACACCAGAAATCAAGTTTTAGTCAGTTTCTAGTGGACACTAGTTTCGATTATACCTTGATTTCCACCATGAATTGTCTTTGGCATAAAGGACTTGAAGACTTGTCCTGGTGTGTTAAGCAGGTGTTTATTTCAGCTAGAAATGTCACACCTGTGCCCCAAACACCAGACCTTGCCGCTATATATGTCCAGGCTTGCATGGCTTGATAAAACTTTTCCAAACAATTAAATGGTTTCTCTTACTCGGGAGTCAAAGAAGAATGATCTCAGCGGTTCCCCACACTCCTTAAAATGTGTATGAAGCTTCTGTCCTAAGTCTGCTATTCCTCTTGCATGCCTCTTGTTTATTGAAACTTGTGCACGTGCTGAGCTCGTTGCATGTCTTCAGTGATTTTTAATTGCACCTCTCTAGGAGATGTACGGCAGCTGCATTAATCTCTCTAACACGCTGATCGAGGAGCATCTGCGTCACTCCGCACGGTATGTGGCGCCAGGGGTATGTCGCGCATGCGCAGCAGTTCCATGCCCTTTGCGTTGCATGCCTTTTGCCTTCACAGAGAGCCTTTAGCAGGAGCTGACACTGAAGAAGAAAATGGCAACTGCTCTCCCCAAAAGAAGCAGGCGGACTCGTAATGGGGCCTTAGAAGGGTAGCCAGTACCTAACTGGAGGGGTTTTCTTCCAGCATCAGAGGGCAGAGGAATTCACATTCCCTAATGTGCAGTGTTTCCGGGTTGACTTTGGCTGTCAGTCTTTGTTTTAATGGCATCAAGTACCAAGTTAATAAAGAAAGTCAGTTCCCTGGCAGGGGTGGAATGACTCCACCTCTGATCAAAATCAGAACTTTGAATCAGAGCTGAGGGTTTTTTCATTGCTGACTATAGGCTGAAAGCACCTTTCATCACCCTTCTGCCGCTCTGGGGGGAAGCTGGGCACTGCCACTCTGAGATCGTTCCTGCTTAGCGTTCGCAAGCAGGAGGCAAGTCAGTCAGTCTGTCTGTGAGAGGCCACCAACACAACAAGGTCTTTCTCAGACAAGATGTTTATGATTCAAAACACACGGACATAAAAAAATCATGTCTGGTGCCTCCGTGGGCAAAACCCTTCTGCAGCACAACTTTCACACTCTGAGAACATGCCCACTTCCCTGACCAAGCATAAACCTGGGGGAGCAGAATGAGAGCTGGGGACAGCTCAGTTAATGCAGTCAGTGCTCTTGACTGGTTTATCTCTGCAAAGTTAAAACCCCAAACACATTTTATTTTTTCTTAATATATTTTTATTGAGGTAATGCTGGTTTACAATGTCATATGATTAGGGGTGTGGGTTCACATCACTTCAGATGTATATTACCACACCACACCCTCTTCCAAGGTACCCATAATCCTCTATCACAATCAACTGGGCTCTCTCTCTGGTAGCCTCAGTTATGCAGTCAGATATCTAGGATTTGCTACAGGTTTGAGTCTCTCTGACCCTTTGTTTTGTTTTTCTGTATTCCACATATAAGTGAAACCTTTCAGTATTTGTCCTCCTTTTTAACTAATTTGGTTTAGCACACTCCCCTCCAGCACCATCTATATCGTTGCAAATATCAAGAGTTCATCTTTTTCATAGCTGAGTAGTATTCCATTGCGTATATATACACCACCTGTTCTTTATCCACCTAAGTGTTGGGCACTTAGGTTGCTTCCTTAACTTAAGTATTGGAAACAGTGCTGCCATGGACATACAATCCCCCTAATTCTTTTTTAAAGGAGACTATTGCCTTTAAATTCCTTAATTTAATTAATCCTCTAAATTAAAAGAAAAAATTTGTCATGCCTTTCAGCACTCTTCTAATATATTTCTGTGTGTGTGTGTGTGTGTGTGTGTGTGTGTAAATAATTTACATACACACAAATATGAATGTATATGTTGTGGGTATGAAGTTTAGCTCAGAATGCTGACGTACAGAAAATAGTCTCCTGTTTTCTGCCCCTCTAAACCAAATTTAATCTGTTCCAGGTCTCTAGTCAGGCTGGTGCAAAAGTAAATTTTGGGTCATTTTAGGCAGTGCTTCTAGGGGTCTCATTAACTCAGCAAGTTGGAATCTGCTTGGGTCACGCTCATGTGTCACCTGCATCTGGGTCACCTGTGGTCACACTAGAGCAGGGAAAAGCTGAGCAGTGCTGAGAGTGCTGACCACCCAGTGCCTGGGTGGGGAGGAAATAGGAAACAAACAGCCATTCCCTTCCCAGACACCGATAGGGACCCAGTTTGATTTCCCCCAGCGGGCCTGCCCCCCTCCATCCCCTTTCTGACCTGTCATAGTTTGAGTGTGCCCTATAAGTTCTGTCTTTGTCCTTAAACAGAAGTCACCAACACCCTGAAACAAGGAAGCTCAAACACTTAGCAGATTTTTTGGAGGGGAGAAGGAAAGTACCCTCCAGTTCCTCCAGGCTTCTGACAGCACTTGGAAAAGACAGTTTACATCACAGTAGATTATCTTGCCAGAAATATCTTATCCTCTCTCTTTATAAGCAGGGGAACTAAAATTGAGCAATCTTACAGGATTACAAAAATCAGAGCATACAATGAGGTTATGGGGACTGCTTGGGTATCCGACCCAGGGTTATCGCTGTCCCCCTCAGTTTAAGGAATAGTCCTTACTAAAGGCTGTTAGATTCACTGGCTTTAGTATTAACAGTTTTGTGCAGTGATGAACAGACACCCCAAAATATTCAATATATTTAAATAAGCATCCTCCTTCTCCTCCATGCCTTATAAGTTAACCTCTAACTTTATCATTCACAGAAAGTTCAAACTCTGGTTCATTCATGCTAGAGAGCGGACATTTCTCTGCTTCACTTATCATCACATAAAGGCAGAGAAAACGCGCCCAGTTTACTACTTAGATGAAATAAGAATAGATATCTCAAACTGAAGTAAGATTCCTCAGAGATATTAAAGCAAGCATGGGAATGTGGGCAAGAAAAACACTGAGTCTAGTCCTGCTTCATTTTGCCTATGGCACCCTGCCACAGATGGAAAGGAACCCAAGTGTTCATCTATCAGAGATGCCTCAAATGTTGGCCCAAAAATTTGATTGAATATCAGATGGCTCCTTTTAGGGAGAAGGAATTGCCTTGGAAGTGTATCACTTTAGAAACCAATGGCTGTCATTGGATCGAACTGGCTCCAAACATTAAGGTTCTGGATCACCAGCTCCATGATACCTTGGGAGAGAGGGGTAGTGCACCCCAAATCCAGGCATATACTGGAATCACATTTGAGTTCCTAAGAAAATTCCATTTTTCCCAGTAAAGGAAAAATAGAGCCAATAAATACATTTTAAAGAATGTCAGATAGCTCTGAGAGAGTTCTGTTTGCTATTTATTTCTCTAAATTGGTCACAGTTTGATAGCAAAGTATCTAAATTTCTTTTCAATGCCCTTTAAAATTAGATTCAATTCTGGGACCTGAACCACTTTCCTAGTGTATTTCAACTGCAGAGGATGACTGTGTTTATAAGAAGCAGATTTATCTTTACTTTTTCTTATAAAGGGCAAGTTAGTTTTGAGTCATTACAACTCTAAGGGAATGTTTGCAATGACCTGTCTTAAACGCCAATAAGACATTCATTTCCCAGCCGAGATCTGTAAGGTGTGCAGTGAGCACTGATAGCAGTCAGCACGGCCTCAGCAGTGACACCCTCACTGTCTGCAGTGTCACCGTGGGCTTTGGGGGTTAGCATCAGGAAACCCCAAACCCGAACACCAACATGGGAGTCGACCTTTAAAAAGACATTAAACAATAAACTCCATTATGTGGCTGTTACTGCCAAGGAATTAGCCACGCTGGGAATGATACTTCTGGAGCCAAAAGCCAGTGTCAAATATTTTGCATAAATTTCAAAATTGCTCCCAGCTACTTCAATGAGAGGGGGTGTTTGGCACAAGATGATGTGAGGGCGTGGCCATGGGCATCTGCTGTGCCCAGTGGGAGGCCAGAGTTCAGGGTACCCTTCCCTCCCCCACTCCTCCCAGCACACAAACACATTGTGTTCTCATGGTTGGGACATCACACTTCACAGAACAACGAGTAAAGATGTGAAAGATACTGGGAAAATCGAGGTGCGGCCCTGGCTGAAAGCTGCCCCCAGGCAGAAAGGTGCTCAGCCCCAGTCACTGTGTTTCCAGATCATCATGGAAAAATACTAAGTCAGCACAAAAGGAATCCAAATGTACCCTTGCCACGATTTTTCTGGATGTAATAGAATAACCGCATCTTACTATTGACTTTAAATTTTGACTTTAGTAACTATTTTTTAACCGAGTATGGTTTTTTAAGGCACCCTGATGAAGCACTGCAGCCCTAGCCAACTGAACCTCACCAATGTTGCAATTCAGAAAAGTTTTTTCAACTGCGAATACTGCTTAGTAACACTCTAGGCATCACAGCTCACGAACTCTAGTTTGAAGTTGTAAGTCCTGATGGGAAAATTATTTTTACTGTCTTTCTTTCTGGGGGTTCAGGTCCAGTTGGGTATCGGGGGCGATAACCTCTGATCCAGCAGTACCTCAAGCCTCTGTGGTTTCCCACCCCTCCATACCTGCCTCTTTCCTCAGGAGTTCTGTGGCCCCCTGCACAGTTCTGCCCCACCGCTGGCTCCTTAGGGCTCAAATTCATTTCAGAGACAAAACCCTCATTTTATACTGAAGCTTTATCCTTCTGACTTGGAGGAGGGATGAGAGCCCATCTTGAACCGTTTCTCCAAATTACATTAATAAATGGCAAGTTCGCCTTTAAAACAGGCCAATTTTCAGTGTCTTTGTTGCAGAGTAGAATTATGCACAGAGAAAAGGCCCATGTGATGGGGAATATGTAAAGTGATCAGATATTTCCGGGATCTAAGCATAATTTAGCAGGCTCTTTATAAAAGCTGTCGGAGTCCCCAAGGTTTATGAGAGCATGATGGACACATGGAGTTTCTTCTCATAAGCTCCTCTACCCTCTGGGGAAAGAAGGAAGCATATTCTGCCACAGGAAGACAATGAACCAAGTAAGTACAAGTATGAGTTGAGACATAGGTAGAAAAAGCTATTGCATAATTTAAATTTTTAACGTAAAATGAAAATTTATTGTACCTAAGTTCCCATGCCCTGTGTTAAAGCAGTGCCCTAGAAAGGCAGGAAATCCCTAGAAAGGCAAGAAATGAAAATGTGCAACTCATAAACACTCTTGAACTGAGCGTAGGAGAGTATAGAAGGGAGACCTGCCTTGGGAACCAAAATCATCCTAAAAAATACAGTTTGGGTACTTTGAGCACAGGTTTATACTTTGAAACAGGATCCTTTTTTTAGTCCATGGGATTTATAGAAAAGCTCTCAGAAGAGCTCTGAAGGCGACCCAGCAGTAATCAAGTCCCTCTACTGTGTGTCACCCTTAGACTGAGCCTCTGGGAGAGCTTAGGGCCCACGGGGGCTGCGGAAACACACAGGCGATGCCTCGATGAGTCAGCAAGCTCGATGTCTTGAAAAACTGAGATGTAAATGGAAGCCTTTTCTGTTTTCCAATTTTGGTCACTCAGAATGTGATTTCATATCCAAAAATGAGAGCAAGGAGCAGCAAATTCTCTGAGTGATTCCTGCCAGAATTACCCAAACACTTTTCTTCTGTGAATACTGGTAATTCAGGACTAGGTAATTGAAGGGTTTAGGGAGGCTTGAATTATCCTGATAGCCATCAGATAACTGCCTGACAGTAACATTCTGCTGGATGGATTCAGCTCTAATCATGCTGCAGAAAGTTCTTTTCAGTGTTTTTGACCACAGCACCCTTTAAAGCAAACATACTCCATGCAAGTGCTAGCAATATCAAACTTAAACGAGAATGCAAGCCTTCCCTTAGGCTCATTTATTATTATTAATTTCATTTTTTGCCAAAGAGCTCTGGGTATACATGATAGTAATGCTAGTGTCCCATGCCCAGCCTACCTTGGGCCTTCCCCTGCCCACTCCCTGCTTCTCATTTCAATGTTTTCTTTAGTATTCCTTATTTCTAGATCACATGCTCATGCAGATCTTCAATTTCCTATCTCTCTGGTATCCACTGACAACCTGCTATATAGATAAAAATGCTGACCCTTAGAAAGCAGGTATGCAAAGTGTACCAGAAAATATCTAACTACGTGCTCCACACAGTGTGGTCTATATTATTATCCAAAGTTTGAAAACTAGAAATTGAAGCCCAAAGAGATGATGTGTCTTGTCTAAGGTTGCACAGTAATAATGCTATTAAATTGTGGAGCCAGGATTTGAACACATTCAGTCTGGTTCCAAAATCCATATTCTCCACCATGAGCCAGCTGTGTCTAGCACTATTCTAGCACCCAACACTGCCCCTTACCCCAACACATACTACTTCCTCTTCCCGCCATGAATATATAGTTGCTTCCTTCTTTGGGGTTAAATCCATATTTGGTGTTTAGTATTATGATGGCTATCTAACTGTAAATCACAGGACCTCCTCAGGTATCCTGGGTTACATTTCTTTTCTCATAAAACATTGTTTTCTCTAGAAACAATTTTCATTTCTCAGTTTACAATTCATCTGAAAACACTACCATAGGCAAAAACCTCCTCTCAGTGCATTCAGATAGGTCAGGTCCGTCTCAGTGTTGATCTGTTCCTGCCACCTCTTCTCCTGGCCAGTCTCCCCACTGCCATTGGTCGGTGCTGCCCCGCTCTCAGGCTGGGGGTTCCCATCCATGCCATCCTGGGTGGGTCTTTTGCTTCTCTCCTGTGTAGAACCCTACTTCTGGAATCGTCTTTTCCTTTTTCTGGCTTATTCTCTTGCTTGTAAACAATTTTTCCTTCCTAGAGAAGTGAATGGGTACTAACATTTTGGAGACCTTGCCTGTCTGAAAATATCCTCAGTTTGTCCACAGTGGATTAGGAATGCTTGATTGAGTAGAAAATTGTAAGAAGGAAATTATTTTCCCTGGGAATCTTGAACACATTGTTTCATTTTCTATTGATTCTAATGTGCCTATTCAGGAGCTTCATTGCGGTCTCATAGCTAATCCCTGGAAGCCTTTCTGATTTTCTCTTCACCCCAAATATTTTGATTTCTTGATACTTTGCCAATTCTATGATGTCATTGTCATTCTTGAGATGTGGATACTCAGCAGGCTCTTTCAGCTGGAAGCCTGTGTACTTCAATTCTGTGAAATGCTTTTGTAACATTTCTTTGAAAATTGTCTCCAGATTCCTTTGTTCCATTTTTCTGGAAATTCTATTATTCTAATGTCGGACACACTGGACCAGTCCTCAGATTTTCTAAATATTCTTTAGAATATGTAAACTTTTGCAGTTTCTAGTTCTACTTTTTAGGATATTACTGAATTTTACCTTCTAGCTTTTCAGTCAGACTTTTAGTTCTGCTCTAATCTAGTCTTAATCTCCAGTAACATTTGATGAGTTTCCCTTTTGTTCCTTTTTATAGCAGTATATATGCAGATCCCATTTAAGCTTTTATAATGAAATAGAAGATATATTTTTATCTTTCCTTCACTTTTACATAAGGGTGACATACATAGTTTTGCTTCTTCCTTTTTACCTAACATGTTGGAGTTCTTTATGTATTAGAACATTTCATAGCTGTATATTATTTCATTGTATGGATGTGCTGTATTTAATCCTTTCTTTGTTTTTGAGATTCTGATCTTCATGTTGGTTTCTAGCAGCTCTTTACATATTATGAAGATGAATCCCTTGCAAAATTATTGCACTTTTCCCAGTTTTCCTTTTTTTGACATTTCACCACTCCTCTATATTATGTCTATTCACTTTGACTTTTGTTTCTCCATTTCTTCTGGTATCTTTTTCACAGTAGTACTTTCCTGATGTCTCATGATCCCTAACTCATTCATATTCAACAAGACAGTAAAGCTTACGGGGTGAAATTTGCTGACGAATACTATACGTTATTTTACACAGACTGATGACATTTAGGCTTTTATGTTGAGAAACTGACAGTATTTGTAGGTCTTTTCTCTTGGCCAGTTATTTCTCAGGATGAAGAAGCTCGATTCTCCTGTTAGGGCCCATAGGCCTGCCAGGAATCTGTGAATCAAACTAATGGGAGACGGAATGAGAATTGTGTTCTGTAAAGCACACTTTCACTTAATCCTGTGTTCTCTGCGCCCTTTAGCTAAATTGAAAGTCTCTGATTCATGCCTTTCAGAAAGTAACCTCCTCTCATCTGTCACACTGAGAACAGGTCACCAAGCTACTGTGAGACAAAGAGTTACAAAAAGCTACTTCCTAAATTTTTTCAAACAATCTTCCAATGGTCAGCAGTAACTGTTACCTTCAAGAGTTCAGAGCACTTCTTCATTTAGCAGTACAAGCCAGTTTGTAAACGTCCTTTACTGTGTGTGGGCTTAGGATTCTGTTTTTTCTACTCTGCTAAGTCAATTCCATAAGCCTATTTAATTTCCCACTTCTGAAATTTTATTTGCAGTTTGTCTATCATCTCCTCTCCTATTTCCTTATTCATACAGATTTATCCCTTTTATTTATTTTCATTTTAGTAGCATCTGTCAGAAAAGGGTGATAATGTGTGTATTCAGTCCACCATGTTTAATTAAAAGTCTGTAGAACTTTTTTTTTTCACCAACCAGGTCTTTCTTCCCTTTCTTTCCCATGGGCAACTCTCTCAAGTCGAATTGAAAGAAATAAATAAAAATAGAGTTATAAATTTCAGATGGTAATGATGTTCCAATATTTGCTCAAACACTGAGAACAAACTACATGGTTTTAGTAAACCAGCATGTTTTGGAGGCCATGAAACTACCATTGGGGTTCTGCTCCCTTCCAACGTCCTCAGGTTAGTGAGTAGCATCACCAGAAACACTTGTTTTTTGGGTAGAGTAACAACAGGAAGGAATTTAGTAATATGGAGACTTACCCACTCTCAGGAGCTGGCTCCTTCTGGAAGATTTTATAACCAGAATGGGACTAATAGCTTATGAAGATGAATGCAGGTGGCCAGAGGGAAATTCACTTAAAAAGCAAAAACTGTTCTAACACTTGAGTTCATACTTCTTACATATCAAATGTTAAGGGAAAAACAGCATTATTGTTCCCTGGTTTATTATTTTTCCCATAGATTTACCTATTGGTGGTCTCCCAGCACGCTACTGCTCAGTAATCACAAGCACATCCAATGAAAAGAACATTCTTTAAACTTTTAAGACTCAAGCTTCCTGGAGAACAAGAGGTATCACCAGTGAATCCACGTGTATAAAATAGAAATATCTTGTGTTCCCACTTACCAGGTGTACTATGCTTCCTTTCTTGTTTGATTATGATAAAATTCCCTTGACTCTAGAATGCTGCCTTGATTCCAGTCAGTATGGTTGAGAAGTTACTTCCAGAGTCAAATTAAAAAGTGTTCACTCAATGTACATTATTACAGGACTGTTGGTTATAATGTTTAGAGAGTGGTTTATAGGAAAAAAGAATAATTTGCCGACTGGAATGAAGTGTTCTTCAGTGTGGTTTGTGTGAGGATAATTTCCATTTTTGGTGAGCTGTTTAGTAGTGTTGTCTTGTAACTTGACCATAGTTTTATCTAATTTTGGCCTTATGGTTTTTCTTCTACTTAGGCATAATGACATCAATCGAAAAACGAAGAAACCCTACAGTGTAAAGCACACTGCTGAGCCAGAGTCAAAAGAACTCTTCTTGTAAATCACTTTTTTATTATCTCTCATTGCTGCCCTTTGGACATCATTGAAATTTCTAGACTATTCTCCATGGAAATAGAACCATGAGAACCACACCTCACCAGCAGACAGAGTGTCAGGATGCCTTAAATTTATAGTTGTAGACTCTATAAGACACATTTTTCCTTGGATATTTGTATATATAACTTGTTTTTAAAGAAATGTTGTTTAAAAGCATGATTGGGCAAATGTCTGTTTTTAAGATTGGATTCATCCAGCTACCCACAGGACATTCACCAGCCTCTGATACCATTTTATATTTTGTCAATTGCATGAGTGTTTGCTAATGTTGTCTGAACGTCCTTTTCCCCATAATTTGGGCAGTATTGGCTCAGTATTGTTTTCTGTCAAGAGTGTTTTTTTCTGTCATTTCTACTTTTTGTATAAAGGTAATAAAACAATGTTAACAGCCACCTATAAGCTTGGGGCACCTACTTTCTAATAAATCTGCAATGTTCTGCTTTCTAAGGGACTTTGAGAGTATTTTGATTGCTGTTATTTTATTTCAGGAACAAACTGCCCAGTTTAGCTTTTTTCCCATAGGGGTCAAATAAAACATTCTAGTTTTCATTACGTACTAAAGGATCAGACAAGTATATAAAGTAAGTCAATTCCTTCTGTCTTTTCAAATGGCAGTGTTGACATGAGAAAATAGTAATGACGACTAAGGATTTAGTCTTTTCTTGGGTCACCTTTTTCTGCCTCTAACACATTATGAGGCCTGTGTAATTCCTTTAGGAGACAGTGTGGAGCCTGGGTTCATAACAGCCTATTGTTGATGCAGCTCTTTCAAGCCTTGTAAGTAGTAAGTTCCAGAAGGTTTCATCCTATCATGTAAAAATATATTTCTGTTGAAACTTCAAGAGTTTTATTTTCAAAGTGTTGGCAAGGCCTGTAAGAGGCCTGTCAAATTTTCGTTTGAAAGTAGAATGTATTCTTACCAGTAGGAGGGAGTATGTGTGCTACGCTCCCTTGCAGTGTTACTGCAAGGCAAATGTGGGCCAGTCTATCTCCTGGGAGACAAAATAGGCCAAGGGAACTGAAGTAGAAGGTAATCTTGCATATGTGGGTCATTTGACGAGCTTGAGCTTGAGGAAATGCAATGAGCTATAGAAGAATAAGCCAACACTTAAGTCCCTTTCATGTGCCAGCCACACTTAAATGGAGATATTATCACTCCCACTTTATAGATAAGAAAATTAAACTTTGGGAAATAACACTAGTGGTGAATAGCAGCGTCAGCTGGTACAAGTTGGTTCAATACTTGGGATGCCTTGGTACTGCACTGTGCCATTCCCTAGTGTGGTGCCCACTGGACTGGCACTAGGAAGCATGAGAGTGGCCTTGAAGTTGCTTCTGGACAATTCTTTAGTTTAGGGTAAAGGACACTACCTTTTTGAAAGCTCTGGAAAAGGACGAGAACGGCCCTCATATCCAGCTGAAGGATAGGTGCCTTCCAATTTATAAAGCAACATATCTCTGAATTTTAAACAATTTGTTCTGCCCTCATTTGGATCCTCTGAGTTTCTGTTGTTGGAACCTGGCATCATGTGCATGGTTGTGCATTTCCCACTTGGTCTTTTCTTCACATGAGAGTCCCTGTTCTGATTCTTCAATTCTGTTCTGGGTCTTCAATTGTGTCCTCAGAATTTAGTGCTGTGTCCTAAGTACTTGAGTTTCTAGAAGGGGATAGATGGCAAGCACATGTGAAGTGTAGATCCCTGTGCTTCCTCCCTGGTGCTGACGGTAACACTGAAATCATACGTGAATCAACATTCAGGACTCAGTCCTAGAATAGGGCCTACAAAGAAAAGAGAAGCAGAGTGCTCTCGCCCCCGGAGAGGACCCAGTTTTGTTCATGGACAGAGTGGTTTAACTCTTGAAAGTGGAAGGGGTCTGTGCATTCAGTAAAGATTTTATAAGCCAGATACAGAGTTCCCTAAGAGACAGAATAAGGAAGAATTCAAGCATTCAAAAGAAAGAGATGCTACCTGCACCTAGCATACTCTGACAATTTGCCTTTTCATTGCCTCTGGCAATAAAAGATAACATAGTACTAAGCACAAAGGATCAAAGAATAAAAAGAAGTTAAGATAGGAAAGCTGAGCAGACTGAAATGAATCCAGCTGCAATACAAAGCATTCTATGGTTAAGTGATGTCCTAGGACACTAAAAAGGCCACTCCTCAAATTACACATGTACACTATCATTACCATCTAAGTTCCTTAAGAAACAGTTATGTCTGCTTGAAATTAATAAATAAGCTTTTTTTGTGCAAATTTTTTTAAATGAAAGCACACATTCTTACTTGTTTATAAGAATCGAGACACATTTACATGTTAAAGAAAGAGTGTGTTTCCTTTTAGTAAAGAGAGCTTTGGGGCTCCAACCCCAACTTCCTCCCATTGGGCTAGTAAAATGAGTCAGCTTGATCTGCATGCCTAATTACATGCACCAGAGCCGGAAACTCAACTCCATTGTAAAAAACAAAATCACATCTGTCAGCATCTTTTAAAGACTGGCTTCTTTTATGTCACTAAAGGGGCTTGTATTGCCAAAGCCCAACACATCAAATTAAAAATGTTTCTTAGAAAAGATAATAAGACACCAAAACTTCACCACTTTGAATGGATTGAATTCCCATTATTTATTCTCATAAAACATTAATATCAAAACTTTAACCCTAATAAGAAAGATCTATATGCATATCATCAGTTTGTGAGTAGACAGGAAACTCTCAAAATCTACAAGTAAATGTGGGGAATTAATTTGTTTCTCAAAGTGAATATATATAAACTGGATATATACTGGATGAGACAGGCTGAGGAAAATTATATTTAGCTATAAAGTAAATATGTAATTCCCTGGAGGACTGATACAAAAATGTTATTTCTTCAATAGCCACCTACAAAACATAATTAATGCCGAGCTGACTTCAGTTGAGAAAGCAAATGAGTTCGTGAGAGCAGGGTTCATAACTATTTACCCCAAATGGAGTTCATTGCTGTGTGTGGCCTACAACTGTCTTTTGTCAGTAAGGCTATATGTCCTGTCTTGCCCTTGGTAGTATTTCCCTTTATTTTTTGCATGGTTTTACATAACTTGTCAAGCACTTGATTCCCATCTCCTAAGAAGACAATAAGCTTGTTGATCTCAACAGAACCTTTGTTTCACTCTCCTAGATGATGATTAGTAAATATCTACTAATATTTTCCATATCCTGCCATCCATCTTTGTTTTCTTCTCACTTCATACCCATTCTTTTTCTTCCATCTCTTTCTCTTTATCCTTTTCCTTCTCTTCCTTTTTTTTTTTCCCCCTTTTCTGCCCTGTTTCCAAGATCTCTAAATCCTTTATATAGGATCTTCCTTGGAAGAAGTGTGGCAAAGTAACTGGTTAAATAGGATTGTGCTAGATCCATGTTTACTGTGGAAAGAAATCTCAAAAAAAAAAAAAAAGAAAGAAAGAAAAGGAAAAATGAAGAAGGAATCATCGCCCTTCTTGCCAGAACAGGTATGGAGAACAAAGTTTATACCAAGAAAGAGACCCTGCTGTGCCTGACACTGGAATAAAAAAGACCCAGAGTCTGGTATTCACCACAGTGGGATCCTGAAAGGCACTGGTGGAAAAGACGATTCTAACTGGTTAGCAGCAGCAGTTCTCAAACCATGGTGCCCATTAGAATCCCCAGGGGCACCCAACCTGAGTCTCATAATTCGAACAAATCCAACTCTCTCATGCAGGACTCAGTGACCCACATTATAAAAAGTGGCCCTGGACTCCAATGTGCCACTTAGTTTTAAAACCAGTACCTTGTTCCTCAAATTGTGCTCAGGCCATGGCCACGCTGCATCAGCTCTGAGGTCAGAAAGGCAGCGCCTTCCGCGATTGCCATGTCTTCCGCTTTAAAGATGGCAATGCTGTCAACTCCCATGGAGACAGTATTCGAAGAGGCAGTTTGACCAAAAACGGCCCTTCGCGAACGAGTGAAGAGTGCTGTGCCCCTAAACCTGGGGCAGGGTATGGGAAGAGACTTAGGTGTTTCAGGGGTGCCGTTGGGGCATCCCACTCTTCTTAGTTAGGGCTCGTGCCTCTAGAGATTCAAAATTGTATCCGATACTATAATCTCATTGCGGAAAATTTAAACATCATATACTGTAGAAAGTGAGGCTTGCTTCCTGAGCGGGATAGGTGGAAGAACAACAGTTTATCAATAAAGGATACGCTTCTTCCACTGTCATACTTAATCCTACAGGCAAGCTTTTCCATAGCTACTTCTCTACGTCTCCTGATTCTATGTGGAAAGAAGTCAAATCACCAAAAAGCTACCGGTGTGGCAGTCGCACAGCAACTCAGAGATCACAGCCCACTGCCAATACCGCTCCCCAAGCATTGCAGGGACTCCCCAGAACATGCCAGCAAGATCCACGATGTACCTTCGAACTTCATTACACAGCACGGTGCTAAATTCATGCCAGACACGCCTGTTCCTTTCCAGCACATGCACACGCCACACCCCACAGGCGCAGGCTTACAGGGTGCGCAGCCTCCACACCTGCCAGAACAGGTAAGGACGGGAGGCGGAGCAGCCCACCAGCTCCACAGCGTGGCCACCATCGTCCCCGTGCTCCTCGCGGCAGGTGCCACGCGCAGAGTTCCCCGGAAAACGCGGGCGCGTGAGCTCGCGTGCGGCGCCAGCCAATGGCGGGCGGGAGGGGCATCCGGGAGCTTTGGCAGAGACGCGCTCGCCCCGCCCCTTTCCTCCCGCTTCCTGCCCTCTGCTGTCGGGTCCCGCGGGCCCCTCCAGCACGGCCTTGAGAACAGAAGTCGCACGTAAAGAAGGCACAGAGGACAGAGAGCGCCCCGGACTCTCCCGCGTATTATTTGGTGAGTAAAATAAGCTTTTTTAAATTGGTGAGTCACTAGTAATACCTGGCTTCTGGGAGGCAGAGCCCCTTCCCAGGTGAGCCTCTAGCCTGTGAGTGCTTGCTGGGGCGGGGCGCTGGAGGGGGTACAGGCCCAGCCCCTTAGCAAACTGGAGACAACTCCAAAGTCCACCCCAGTTCCAGAACTCCCCAGGGGTTTGGCCCGACTTGCTCAGCTTTATCCCGCTTCCTCCCCTTAGCCTCCTCCTCTCCCCTCCCCCCTCTTCTCCCCTGCCCTTCTTCTCTTCTTCCCTCCCTCTCCCCTCCCCAACACCTCTCCCCACCCCCTTCTCTCTGCT